>JBBPST010000287.1:0-15042 GCA_038093715.1 Austroboletus cf. mucosus | reverse complement strand
CAGCGTCTTGGTAATACAACTGTATGTGAGTCATACTAAATAGGTAAGCGAAGATGACAAAGCAGGAAGGTGGGAAGAAAAGAAATAGGGGTCTGTTAAGTCGTAACATTACCCCTGTTGTACAATCAAATCCTCGATGAAGATCAATGTGAACCACATGGGGAACCAGTGCTGTCAATGATTGAGTCATCGTAGTCGTAATCCTCTACTGGGGGAGAAGTGGGCACCCAGGGACGGGGGCGACGATAAACCGTATTGCGAGGTTGAATTGGGAGGGGACGAGAGCCAGAACTCGAAGACTGAGAGAAGCGAGAGGACCTATGGGAGATGGGAGATGACGGGGAAGGAGAGACGAGAGGTGCGGGGGAGCGATGATGGGAGGGGCATGTTCCTTGGGTATGTCCTGGGGCAGGGCAGTGGCAGTATGGACATTCGTACATGGTGCAATAGACTCGAGTATGTCCGAGACGTCTGCAAATAAAGCAAGACTCGTGGTAGTGAGGGTGGTTAGACGTAAGAGTGGTAGTGCCATTATTGCCAGTCCAGTAGTTTTCTGCACGTTCCAAGGCAGTGACCTCTTCAGGAGCAAGGGGGGATGAGGAGGCAGAGGGGGTGGTTGCCATGGATGTCGTTGGGAAAGGGAGGTTTAATTCTCGCATGTATCATGAGACATCGTCTAAGAAGTCGGTTATCTCTAGTTGGTACATGAGTTGCACAAGGTCTTCCTCCATAGATCATTGGAGGTTGTGGAGGAGGAGGTTCCTCAAGGCTTTCAAGTTTCGGGCTTCTAGCCAGACTTTGTCTCCTTTGGTAAAAGGGGTGTAGGAGCGGTGAGTTCGGGATGCCATGACTTGTCGTGCAAGTTCATCGGAGGCCAGTGCCTCGTTTCGTGCGGCAGTGAGGGTTTTCAAGCATGTTTCTAGTGCGGGGATGTTGGAATCAGGTATGATTGGGGGGAGAGCACGGGGTTCATATCCCATCATGAGATAGAATGGAGTCAGTCTGGTGACAGAGTGGGTTCAGTGGTTGTGGGCGAATTCGGCATGGGGAATGAGATCAGACCAGGACGTGGGACTGCTTCCACAGAAGATGCAGAGATAGGTTTCTACTTCTTGGTTTACTCGTTCGGTTTCACTGTCGGTCTGTGGGTGGTAGGCAGTGGAGAGGGCGAGGGAGTATCCGAGGGCTTTCCCAAGTTCTTTGGCAAAGGAGGAAGCGAATTGGGGACCACGGTCAGAGATGATTTTGTCGTAAAGTCCGAATCTGTGGTAGACCTTGTGGAAAAAGAGTGCAGCGACTCCTTCGGCAGTGATGGTTTTCTTAGTGGGGCAAAGAATTACCCCCTTCATAAGTCCATGGTCGACCACGACCAAGAGAGTATCAAAGCCTGAGGAGGGGGGGAGATCGGTGATTAGATCGCAGGAGATCTGTTGGAAAGGTCGGGTGCAGGTGGATTTGATGGGGGTGAGGGGGGGTGTGTGTTGGCCTTGTTCTGTTGGAAAGAGGCACAGCCTTCAACGTATTTGCGTATATATTGTGCTAGACCAGGCCACCAAAACTCGGCAGCGACAAGTTGACGGGTTTTGAGATAACCGGGGTGGCCGGCTGTGGAGTGGTCATGGCAACGTTGGAGGATGGAACGTTGAAGGATGTCATCAGCAGGAACATAGACATGTCCCTGGTAGGTGAGGACACTGGCAGTAAATTGCCAGTCAGAGAGTCAGGAGCGGAATGCGGGGGGAATCGTTCCATCAAAGAATTGAAGTATTTTGGTGACGATAGAGTCATCCTGAGAGTGGGAGGCAATAAGGTCATGGAGGGTGAGGTCAATGGATCGGATGAAAAAGGAGGGGGGGAGGAGTACTACTCCGTCGTTATTCCCATCTGGGGGAGCAAGGTCGGAGCGACGTGAGAGAGCGTCGGGGCCTGCAAGGTTCTTTCCAGGTACATGTACCATGGTGAGATCAAAGTCTGTGAGGTCGAGGAGCCAACAAGCTTGTCGGCGGTTCAACGTTTGAGCTGACCGGAAGTAGGTCAGGTTCTTGTGGTCGGTGAAGACCTGGATCGGGTGGGAGGCACCATGGAGATAGTGTCTCCAGGCTTTCAGGGCTCGGATGATCGCAAGGAGTTTGCGATCATAGATGTCGTAGTTTCATTCAGCGAGGGAGAGGGAACTGGAGAGGTAGGAGCATGGGTGCCAATCGCCATTGGTGTCGGTTTGAAGAAGGATTGCTCCAGTGGCAAACTTGGAGGCGTCGGTGGCGATGGCAAATGGGGCAGAGAGGTCGGGGAGTTGAAGGACGGGTTTCAATAGAAAGAGTGATTTCAGGTTGTTAAATGATGTTTGACAAGAGTTACTCCATTGCCAGGGGGAGGATTTCTTTGTGAGGTCTATGAGGGGTCGGGCGATACAGGAGTAATCAGGAATGAAGCATCGGTATAAGTTTGCAAATCCAAGGAAGAATCGAACATCTCTGAGTTTCTGGGAAGTAGGCCAGGACGCCATGCCATCAAGCTTGACGGGGTCCATAGCAAGCTGACCTGGTTTGACAATCATGCCTAGATATTCGACTTCGGGTGATGCGAATTGGCATTTTTTGAGTTTAAGATGAAGGTCGAGTTCCTTCATGCATTGGAGGATGCGCTTCGTCCGTTCAGTGTGTGTCTTCTTGTCGGGGGAGAAGATGAGGAGGTCATCCATGTAAATGACGAGCCAGCCTTCGGCAATCATATCGCGGAAGGAATCATTCATAAACCGCTGGAAGGTGGCGGGGGAATTGGTGAGACCGAAGAACATCACGGTCGGTTCAAAGAGACCCTTGTGGGTGATGAAAGCTGCCTTTTATTGGTGGCCATCCTTGATACGTACATTGTTGTATCCCCATCGGACATCAAACTTGGTGAAGAGTTTGGCGTCTTTGAGTTTGTCGATGAGGTCAGAGATGAGGGGGAGGGGGTACGTGTCGCGAATGGTATGTTCGTTGATGTAGCGATAGTCCTGGCATGGACGAAGGCCGCCATCTTTCTTTTTGACAAAGAAGAAGGGGAAGGCTTGGGGGGAGTTCGAGGGACAGATCTTTCCACTTTTGAGGTTCTCGTCAAGGAATGCCTCGGTAGCGGTTGTCTCATCCGGGGAGAGGGGGTAGATTTTTCCGACTTTCGGGGAGAATGAGTCGTTCAGATTGATTTCATGGTCATAGGGTCGGGAGGGGGGTACGTGTTCGGTTGCTTCTTTGGAGAAGACCGAGGCATAGTCAGAGTACTCTGGAGGTAGAGTAGTCTTGGGTTTGGCGAGTTCTGCTGCCATGGCAAGTTCTGTGGCAGTGGTGAGTTTGGCGATTTGAGGGTCGCCTAGAGGGATGTGTTGGGATCCAATCCGCATGATGCGGTGGAGTTTTCAATTGTTGATGGCACGAATCAGATAATCTCGTTCTGGTTCGTAGTCAAGATACTCATAACGTCGAGCATCACAGATAGAGTCGACATTGACATGTCGAGGGGGGTGTGAGGAGGGTCGGTATTGTTGGAAACGAGTTTCGAAATGTCGGAGATCCTCATTGTGGAGAGAGTTGAGCTCTTTTGATTGGTCGGTGGACTCCTCGATAGAGATGGTCTGGGCGGACCAATTGATGGAGGGATTGACATCCTTGAGCCAGGGGAGGCCCAGGATGACATTCTGGTGGCCACAGTCCATCACATAAAGTGTGACTTTGTGGGCGAGTCCTTGGACGGAGACAAAGAGTTCAAAGGTGAAATGAACACCTCCTTTGGTGGTGAGTTGTTCGTTGACGTTGGTGATGTGAAGAGGGGAGGAGAGTTGGGTGGTGGGGAGTTGGTGCTTCTTCACAAAAGCCCAGTCTATGCAGGAAACATCTCCTCCACTGTCAATGAGAGCAGTGGTGTCGACGGTTTTCAATGTGTGCGAGGGTACGATGAGTTGGAGAGGAATCAGCATCGTATTTGGAATAGTAGGTACAGTTACAGCGGCACATTGTCTAGGAGCTTCTTGCGTCGATCGAGGGCTCCGTTTCAAAAATCCTTTGAGAAGTTGACCTGGTTGACTTCCAGATCGTCCTCCTCGTCTTTGGTGATCTCTTGGACTTTTGTCCGTTTCTTGGGTTGGGTGGTCAAGAAGGTCGGACACGAGTTGGTATGGTGTCCTTTCTGCCTACAGTGGAAGCAGAGACCTTCTTTGAAGCAGTGTTCACACTCTTCATCAGTGAGTCAGAAGGGACGAGAGATTGAATCTACGTCTATGGCATTAGGGTCACGCTCCTTGGGCGTGTTCGAGGTGGTGAAATGTTGGTAGGGGAGGGGGTGTCGTCGTTGGTTAGTGACGTCCTTGGCCAGGTCCCATTGGTTCTGGAATAAGATTGCCTTTTTGTACCATTTACGGTTTCCATGGACAGGATGCACTCCATGAGGCGGGTGGGGAGACCTGCTCGATAACACGAGATTAGGACTTGCTCATCGATGATGGCGGAGAGTTGGACGTTGTTTTGGAATTGGGAGTTATACCTGAGGAGCGCTGCTCCCCAAGTTTCCTTTGCTTCCTTGGAAGCCTCGTGTGTCTGGAGCCAGATGATGGCGTTGTTCCGAGATTCTTGGTGTTCGAAGTTGGCATTGAATGCCTTGATGAAGTCCTCTATCGTCCCAAAGGTAGGTGGAGAGGTCAAGAGATGGCGGTGGCAGTACAGACATTCGTACATGGTGCAATGGACCTGAGTGTGTCCGAGACGTCTATAGATAAAGCAGGATTCGTGGTAGCGGGGGTGGTTGGATGTAAAAGTGGTAGTACCATTATTGCCAGTCCAGTAGTTTTCGGCACGTTCCAAAGCAGTGACTTCCTCAGGAGCAAGAGGGGATGAAGAGGCAGAGGGAGTGGTTGCCATAGATGTAGTTGGGAAGGGGAGGTTTAATTCTCGCACGTATCGCGAGACGTCATCTAGGAAGTCTGTCATCTCGAGTTGGTGCATAAGTTGCACGAGGTCTTTCTCCATAAATCACTGGAGGTTGTGGAGGAGCATGTTCTGTAATGCTTCACTAGCGTAGGGGGGAGAGTTCTGGGCGATCAAACCCAAGCGGGAATTGGTGAGGAAGATATGGTAGAGGAGGAGGAATGGGGAGTTCATTTCGGTGTGGGCATCGATGGTAGCGGCGTGGTGACGGTTTCGGAGAGTGTGGATTGTATCAAGGACTTGACTGTCTGGGAGGGGTTCTGGACGAAGGGGAAGAGCAAGAGGGGGAATAGGGATGGATGAGATGGGACAAGCAGAAAGTCTTTGTGCGAGGGGGATGGTGGCGATGGATGTGGAAGGAACCGGGGGAACATAGGTTGAGGGGGAGAGATATTCCTCATTGTTGGCTGTGGTGTTCCAGCCAGTTTCAACAATGTCGGAGGAGGTGTCCTCGACGAGGGGAGTGCGAGTTTGAGTGGGAGAAGAGGTGGGGCTGATGGACATGTTGGAGAGGGATATGCGATTGATCTGAGGGAATGCAGAAGGGTGACATTGTTTATAGTCCTTGAGTGCGGACTTTGAATGACATAGGTTCCTTTCGGGTTCCCAAGAGTCTTCTTCTGCCATATATCCTTTCCATCAGATCAGGAAGGAACGGGAGGACAGAGGTCCGCGGTGTTGTAATATTTTCTCAATTTCATACTCCTCTTTTCCGTTGATAAGGTCAGGTGGAGGGGAAGGGAAGTTCGGACCATGTATGGTGTTTTCGCGATAGGGGGATAGGAGAGAAGCATGGAAGACCGGGTGGATCTTCCAGGTGCATGGGAGTCGGAGTTCATAGGTGATGGGGGATAAGACCTTCGTGATAAGGAAAGGTCCTTCTCTTTTCGAAGCAAACTTAGGGTCAGCAACCCATCGTTTCAGGTTTCAGGCTTCCAGCCAGACTTTGTCTCCTTTGGTAAAAGGGGTGAAGGAGCGGCGAGTTCGGGATGCCATGACTTATCATGCAAGTTCATGGGAAGCTAGTGCTTTGTTTCGTGTGGCGGTGAGGGATTTCAAGCATGTTTCTAGTGCAGGGATGTTGGTATCAGGTATGATCGGGGGAAGAGCATGGGGTTCATATCCCATCATGAGATAGAATGGAGTCAGTCCGGTGACAGAGTGGGTTCGGTGGTTGTGGGCGAATTCGGCGTGGGAAATGAGATCAGACCAAGACGTGGGGTTACTCCCACAAAAGATGTGGAGGTAAGTTTCTACTTCCTGGTTTACTTGTTCAGTTTCACCATCAGTTTGTGGGTGGTAGGTGGTGGAGAGGGCGAGGGAGTATCCGAGAGCTTTTCTGAGTTCTTTGGCAAAGGAGGAGGCGAACTGGGAACCTCAGTCGGAGATGATTTTGTCATAAAGTCCGAATCTGAGGTAGACTTTGTGGAAAAAGAGTGCGGCGACTCCTTCAGTGGTGATGGTTTTCTTAGTGGGGCAAAGAATTACCCCCTTCGTAAGTCCATGGTCGACCACGACCAAGAGAGTATCAAAGCCCAAGGAAGGGGGGAGATCAGTGATTAGATCGCAAGAGATCTGTTGGAAAGGTCAGGTGCAAGTGGATTTGATGGGGATGAGGGGGGGTACTGTAGGGTGTGTGTTGGCCTTGTTCTGTTGGCAGGAGGCACAACCTTCAACGTATTTGCGTACATATTGTGCTAGACCAGGCCACCAAAACTCAGCAGTGACAAGCTGTCGGGTTTTGAGATAACCAGAGTGGCCAGCTGTGGAGTGGTCGTGGCAACGTTGGAGGATGGAACATCGAAGGATGTTGTCAGCAGGAACATAGACATGTCCCTGGTAGGTGAGGACACCGGCAGTGAATTGCCAGTCGGAGAGTTGGGAGCGAAATGTAGGGTGATCGTTCTGTCAAAGGATTGAAGTATTTTGGTGACAATGGTGTCATCCTTGGAGTGGGAAGCAATGAGATCGTGGAGAGTGAGGTCAATGGAACGAATAAAAAAGGAGGGAGGGAGGAGTACTACTCCGTTGTTATCCCCTTCTGGGGGAGCAAGGTCAGGGCGACGTAACAGAGTGTCAGGTCCTGCAAGATTCTTTCCAGGTACATGTACCATGGTGAAATCAAAGTCGGCGAGGTCGAGGAGCCAATGAGCTTGTCGGTGGTTCAAGGTTTGGGCTGACCGGAAGTAGGTCAGGTTCTTGTGGTCGGTGAAGACCTGAATCGGGTGGGAGGCGCCATGGAGGTAGTGTCTCCAGGCTTTCAGGGCTCGGATGATCGCAAGGGGTTCACGATCATAGATGTCATAGTTCCGTTCTGCAGGGGAGTGGGAACTGGAGAGGTAGGAGCACAGGTGCCAATCGCCATTGGTTTCGGTTTGGAGGAGGATAGCTTCAGTGGCAAACTTGGAGGTGTCAGTGACAATGGCAAATGGGGCAGAGAGGTCAGGGAGGCGGAGGATGGGCTTCGAAAGGAAGAGTGATTTCAGGTTGTTAAACGACATTTGACAAGAGTTACTCCATTGCCAGGGAGAGGTTTTCTTTGTGAGGTCTATGAGGGGTCAGGCGATATGGGAGTAATCAGGGATGAAGAGTCAGTAGAAATTTGTGAATCCGAGGAAAGATTGAACATCTCTGAGTTTCTGGGGAGTAGGCCAGGATGCGATGCCGTCGAGCTTGACGGGGTCCATAGCAAGCTGACCTGGTTTGACAATCGTGCCTAGATATTCGACTTCGGGTGATGCGAATTTGCATTTTTCAAGTTTGAGATGAAGGTCAAGTTCCTTCATTCGTTGGAAGACGCGCTTCGTCCGTTCAGTGTGTGTCTTCTCGTCGGGAGAGAAGATGAGGAGGTCGTCCATGTAAATGACGAGCCAGCCTTCGGCGATCATATCATGGAAGGAATCGTTCATAAACCGCTGGAAGGTGGCAGGAGAGTTGGTGAGTCCAAAGAACATCACAGTCGGTTCAAAGAGGCCTTTGTGGGTGATGAAGGCTGCCTTCCATTGGTGGCCATCCTTGATACGTACATTGTTGTATCCCCATCGGACATCAAACTTGGTGAAGAGTTTGGCATCTTTGAGCTTGTCAATGAGGTCAGAGATGAGGGGGAGGGGGTATGCGTCGTGGACAGTATGTTCATTGATGTAGCGATAGTCCTGGCATGGACGTAGACTGCCATCTTTCTTTTTGACAAAGAAGAAGGGAGAGGCTTGGAGGAAGTTCGAGGGGTGGATCTTTCCACTTTTGAGGTTTTCATCAAGGAACACCTCGGTAGCAGTTGTCTCATCCAGGGAGAGGGGGTAGATCTTTCCGACTTTCGGGGAGAATGAGTCGTCCAGATTGATTTCATGGTCATAGGGTCGAGAGGGGGGTACGTGTTCGGTAGCTTCTTTAGAGAAGACCGAAGCGTAGTCAGAGTACTCTGGAGGTAGAGTAGTCTTGGGTTTGGTGAGTTCTGCTGCCATGGCGAGTTCCGTGGCAGTGGTGAGTTTGGCGATTCGAGGGTCGCCCAGGGGAATGTGTCGGGATCCAATCCGCATGATGCGGTGGAGCTTTCGGTTGTTGATGGCACGAATCAGATAATCTCATTCTGGTTCATAGTCAAGGTACTCGTAAAGTCGAGCATCACAGATAGAGTCGACATTGACATCTCGAGGAGGTTGTGGGGAGGGTCGGTATTGTTGAAAACAGGTCTCGAAGTGTCGGAGATCCTCATTGTGGAGAGAGTTGAGCTCTTTTGATTGGTCGGTGAACTCCTCGATAGAGATGGTCTGGGCGGACCAATTGATGGAGGGATGACATCCGTGAGCCAGGGGAGGCCCAGGATGACATTCTGGTGGCCACAGTCCATCACATAGAGTGTGACTTTGTGGGCGAGTCCTTGGACGGAGATGAAGAGCTCAGAGGTGAAACGAACACCTCCTTTGGTGGTGAGTTGTTCGTTGACGTTGGTGATGCGGAGAGGAGAGGAGAGTCGGGTGGTGGGGACTTGGTGCTTCTTTACAAAAGCCCAGTCTATGCAGGAGACATCTGCTCCACTATCAATGAGAGCAGTAGTGTCGACGGTTTCAATCTGCGTGAGGGTACGATGAGTTGGAGGGGAATCAGCATTGTATTTGGAATAGTAGGTACAGTTACAGCGGCACATTGTCTGGGAGCTTCTCGCGTCGATCGAGGGCTCCATTTCAAAAATCCTTTGAGAAGTTGACCTGGTTGACTTCCAGATCGTCCTCCTCATCCTTGGAGATCTCTTGGACTTTCGTCCGTTTCTTGGGTTGGGTGGTCGAGAAGGTCGGACATGAGTTGGTACGGTGTCCTTTCTGCCTACAGCGGAAGCAGAGGCCTTCTTTGAAGCAGCGTTCACGCTCTTCATCAGTGAGTCGGGAGGGGCGAGAGATAGTATCTACGTCCATGGCATTGGGGTCACACTCCTTGGGCGTGTTCGAGGTGGTGAAGTGTCGGTAGGGGAGGGGGTGTCATCGTTGGTTAGTGACGTCCTTGGCCAGGTCACATTGGTTCTGAAACAAAATTGCCTTTTCGTACCACTTGGCAATGGTGGTGGGTACGGTTTCCATGGACAGGATACATTCCATGAGGCGGGTGGGGAGACCTGCTTGATAACACGAGATTAGGACTTGCTCGTCGATGATGGCAGAGAGTTGGACGTTGTTTTGGAATTGGGAGTTATACCTGAGGAGTGCTGCTCCCCAAGTTTCCTTTGCTTCCTTGGAAGCTTGGTGTGTCTGGAGCCAGATGATGGCGTTGTTCCGAGATTCTTGGTGTTCGAAGTTGGCATTGAATGCCTTGATAAAGTCTTCTATTGTCCCAAAGGTAGGGGGAGAGGTCGAGAGACATTTGCTGCGGTAGAGAGCAGCCCAGGACTGTGCAGAGCCTTCTGTCATGAAAGAGAGGGCAAAGATAACCTTCTTCGCGTCAGAGATGTAGATGTGTTCATTGATGATCAAATAGGTCTGGAACATCTCAAGCCAAACTTTGGCTTTTGAGAACGACCCATGAAAGGCGGAGGGGGAGGCAATTCTGAGCTCAGCGAGCTTGGTGGTGGTACTTCCAAAGATAGCTGGTGGAAACCCAAATGGTGGTTGGGATCGAGTGACGGTGGGTGGTGACAGTGGGGTCAAGAGTCTGGGGATGTTCAAGCTATGCGCTAGGTGATGCGCAAGGTCGAGGTCGTGAGATGGACCTGGGATCAGGATATCCTCGTCAAGAGAATCAGTGGCAGGGTGTTCTTCCGAGTCAGAGACATCGGTGGGTTCAGGTGATGGTTCCCTGTACAATCGGTTGTTGATACGGGGTCTAGGGTTCTGGGGGCATTTGTGCAAAATGGTGGCAATACGCGATGATAGCCGATCAAGAGTAACTTTGACCTTTTGTTACGCTTGGCCTGGGTAAGGTCAAGAGTAGCCGCAAAGGTGGTCGAGGGTTCAAGGGAGCTACGGATCCATAAGAACTCTTGTAGGTTCGAAGGGAGGACGTGGTTCCATATGGACACTCGACGTCGTTCAAGGGCAAGTCAGGGATCCCAGAGTGTTACAATTTCCACCTCCTTGCATTCCTCGGACTACGCTTCCTATTCTGATATGATCTTTGCCTCCTTTGAGGATGATTCCATTTACTCTTTCTCTGCCTCATTCTAAATACCTTTGATGATCTTTTCCTCATAGCTTTCCTGATCATCAAATGCGCAGTAGAACTGCCTCTGTTACATTGCCTTCCTGATTATCACTGCGCAGCTAGATCTGTGCAGCCATAGCTTTCCTGATGAACACTGCCCTCCACAGCCCATCTCTCTTTCGGGGCGAGTATTCCTATGACCATAGCCTCAGTAGTTAGTATATATATTCCCAGTATCATGTACTACATTCCCCAGCTAGATCTACGCAATTCACGTAGTGCCTGCATCCAAACCTGAGTGCGCTGCCTCCTGTTTGAGACCCCTACATTCCATTGGACTTAGTGTCGCCACAGAGGACACTCTATAGCAATTAGGAAGGACTGCACACTACGTGTTCCGTCCTAAGTTACGCATAATAAACAAAAGCGTAACACAGAGGGACTCTCACTGACAGTCAAGAGAGCAGCAGGAGATGCCTGCTGGTTCAAGGGAGATCAAGGGAGCACCCACTCAACAGTAGGGTGAGGACTGAGGGACCAAGGACAATCAATGTAGGAGGTAGATTGCGGAGGTCAAAGTTAAGGGATACATCAAGGGTATCAAGGGTTTATATAGAGAGGAACCAAGTTAAGGGTAGGTCAGAATGGAGAAGATATGTCAGTGATGGAATGCAATGGAATCGTGAAGAAGCGGACATATTATGGATGGTAAGTAAGCATGCATGGGTAATGCATGAGTAAGAAAGAGGAACGCGTCAGCGTCTTGGTAATACAACTGTATGTGAGTCATACTAAATAGGTCAGCGAAGATGACAAAGCAGGAAGGTGGGAAGAAAAGAAATAGGGGTCCATTAAGTCGTAACAAAGGAACTTGACCTTCATCTCAAACTCGAAAAATGCAAATTCGCATCACCCGAAGTCAAATATCTGGGCATGATTGTTAAACCAGGACAACTCGCTATGGACCCCGTCAAGCTCGATGGCATCGCATCCTGGCCTACCCCCCAGAAACTCAGAGATGTTCGATCTTTCCTTGGATTTGCAAATTTCTACCGACACTTCATTCCTGACTATTCCCGTATCGCCCAACTCCTCATAGACCTTTCAAAGAAAACCTCCCCCTGGCAGTGGAGTGACTCTTGTCAAATGTTGTTTGACAAACTGAAATCACTCTTCCTCTCGAAACCCATCCTCCGACTCCGCAACCTCTCTGCCCCATTCGCCATTGCCATTGACACCTCCAAGTTTGCCACTGGAGCAATCCTTCTCCCAACCGACACCAATGGCAATTGGCACCCATGCTCCTACCTCTCCAGTTCCCTCTCCCCCGCTGAACGGAATTACGACATCTATGATCGCGAACTCCTTGCAATCATCCGAGCCCTGAAAGCCTGGAGACACTACCTCCATGGCGCCTCCCATCTGATCCAGATCTTCACTAACCATAAGAACTTGACCTACTTCCGGTCAGCTCAAACGTTGAACTGCCGACAAGCTCGTTGGCTCCTCGACCTTGCCGACTTTGATCTCACCATGGTACATTTACCTGGAAAGAATCTTGCAAGACCTGACACTCTGTTACGTCGCCCTGACCTTGCTCCCCCAGAAGGGGATAACAATGGAGTAGTACTCCTCCCTCCCTCCTTTTTTATTCGTTCCATTGACCTCACTCTCCACGATCTCATTGCTTCCCACTCCAAGGATGACACCATTGTCACCAAAATACTTCAATCCTTTGATGGAACAATTCCCCTGGCATTCCGCTCCCGACTCTCTGACTGGCAATTCACTGCTGGTGTCCTTACCTACCAAGGACATGTCTATGTCCCTGCTGACGACACCCTTCGACGTTCCATCCTCCAACGTTGCCACGACCACTTCACAGCTGGCCACCCCGGTTATCTCAAAACCTGTCAGCTTGTCACTGCTGAGTTTTGGTGGCCTGGTCTAGCACAATACATACAGAAATACGTCGAAGGTTGTGCCTCCTGCCAACAGAACAAGGCCAACACATACCCTACAGTACCCCCCCTCACTCCCATCAAATCCACCAGCACCTGACCCTTCCAACAGATCTAATCACCGATCTCCCCCCCTCCTCAGGCTTTGATACTCTCTTGGTTGTGGTCGACCATGGACTTATGAAGGGGGTAATTCTTTGCCCCACTAAGAAAACCATCACCGCTGAAGGAGTCACCGCACTCTTTATCCACAAAGTCTATCTCAGGTTTGGACTTTATGATAAAATCATCTCCAACCGTGGTCCTTAATTCGCTTCCTCCTTTGCCAAAGAACTTGGAAAAGCTCCCTTGCCCTCTCCACTGCCTACCACCCACAGACTAACAGTGAAACCGAATGAGTAAACCAAGAAGTGGAAACCTACCTCCGCATCTTTTGTGGAAGTAACCCCATGTCTTGGTCCGACCTCATTCCCCATGCCGAATTTGCCCATAACCACTGAACCCACTCTGTCACCGGACAGACTCCGTTCTATCTCATGATGGGATATGAACCCCGTGCTCTTCCCCCAATCATACCCGATTCCAATATCCCCGCCTTAGAAACACGCCTAAAGTCCCTCACCGCCGCATGAAATGAGGCACTAGCCTCCCATGAACTTGCACGACAAGTCATGGCATCTCGAACTCGCCGTTCCTTCACCCCTTTCACCAAAGGAGACAAAGTTTGGCTAGAAGCCCGAAACCTGAAACGACGGGTCGCCGACCCCAAGTTTGCTTCAAAGAGAGAAGGACCTTTCCTTATTACAAAAGTCTTATCTCCTATCACCTATGAACTCCGACTCCCACGCACCTGGAAGATTCACCTGGTCTTCCATGCTTCTCTCTTATCCCCCTATCACGAAAACCCCGTACACGGCCCGAACTTCCCTTCCCCTCCACCTGACCTTATCAATGGAGAAGAGGAGTACGAAATCAAGAGAATACTACGACACCACGGATCTCCGTCCTTCCATTCCTTCCTGATCCAATGGAAGGGATACACGGCAGAAGAAGACTCCTGGGAACCCAAAAGGAACTTATCCCATTCAAAGTCTGCACTCAAGGACTATAAACAACGTCACCCTTCCGCGTTCCCTCAGATCAATCGCATATCCTTCTCCAACATGTTCATCGGCCCCACCTCATCTCCCGCTCAAACTCGTACCCCTCTTATTGAGGACACTGCCTCCGACATAGTCGAAACTGGCTGGAACACCATGGCCACCAATGAAGAGTACCTCTCTCCCTCGACCTATATTCCCCTGGTTCCCTCCACATCCATCACTACCATTCCCCTTGCACAAAGGCTCTCTGCTCGTCCTATCTTGTCCATTCCCATTCCCCCTCTTGCTCTTCCCCTTCAACCAGAACCCCTCCCCAACAGTCGGGTCCTCGACACGATCCACACTCTCCGAAACCGTCACCACGCCGCTACCATCGATGCCCACACCAACATGAACTCTCCATTCCTCCTCCTCTACTGAATCTTCCTCACCAACTCCCGCTTGGGCCTTATTGCCCAGAACTCTCCCCCCTATGCCAGTGAAGCCCTGAGGAACCTCCTCCTCCACAACCTCCAACGATCTATGGAGGAAGACCTTGTGCAACTCATGCACCAACTGGAAATGACCAATTTTCTAGACGACATCTCACAATACGTATGAGAACTAAATCTCCCCTTCCCAACCACGTCGATGGCAACTACTCCCTCTGCCTCTTCATCCCCTCTCGCTCTTGAGGAAGTCACTGCTTTGGAACGCGCCAAAAATTACTGGACTGGCAATAATGGCTCCACTACTCTCACATCCAACCACCCCCGCTACCATGAGTCCTGCTTTGTCTGTAAACAACTAGGACATACGCGAGTCTATTGCACTATGTATGAATGCCCATACTGCCACCGCCAAGCCTCAGGACATACCCAGGGAAATTGCCCCTCTCGTCGTCGCTCCCCCGCACCTCTCGTTTCCCCTTCTCCGTCATCTCCTGTCTCCCATAGGTCCTCTCACTCCTCTAGGTCCTCGAGTTCTGGCTCCTGTCCCCTTCCCATTCAACCTCACGGTACAGTCTACCGTCGTTCTTGTCCCCGAATACCCACTCCTCCCCCGGTAGAGGATTATAACTGAAACACTCAAAAACCCAATAGCCTTGCGACTAGAGGACTCTTGGCTCAGAGGGTAGTGGGATGAGGGGAAAACTCGAGGACAACTAAACTGGGGATTCCAGTCTAGCATCCCGAGGGTTTATATACTACCTATATTGTATGTACATGTTTGTGTAAATACCATAAAGAGATATCGTACGATGATAAGCATGAATTACATGATTGGACGATAGCATGGATCATATCCTATTGGATGATAAGTGCATGACATCATAGATAAGAGATAAGGGTCTAGCCCTCGTGTGTAAGCATAATTGTGTAAAGAGAGTCATGTGAGAAGTCACGTGAC
>JBBPST010000286.1:0-15087 GCA_038093715.1 Austroboletus cf. mucosus | reverse complement strand
AGGCATAGATCACATGATGGAGATCACGTGACTTGAAAGCGAAGAAAAGTCTAAGTCATAAGTGTCAGTGATGAGAACATATTTCCTAATGCATAAGATTGAGAGTTCGAATCAAGTGAAAAGCATATGATAAAATATGGCGTTCGTAACACCACCCCCCTTCTATGGTTGAAACTCCGGATCAACCGCAACAGGTATGGTGGGTTTGTCGTGGGGGTTAAATAGACTGAATGTGTCAGCAAAAGCTGATCGTGCGAGAGCACGTGGATTCAGTTTGTGGAAGTGCGTGATCGCCTCCTGGGCGTTGCGTAAATTAGAGGCGGGTTCCCATGTCCATTCTTCGGCTGAGTATCCTGCCCAATGAACTAAATATTCTTTATGACGTCCCTTCCAGCGAGCGTCAACTATATGGTCTACTTCGTACTCCACTTCGAGTTCGTCGGTGATGTGAACTGGGCCGGGCTCAAACGTGGGTTGTCCGGGTAGACGGAATAAATAAGGTTTTACCCGAGATATATTAACAACCGGGTGTATACGCATAGTGCATGGGAGTTTCAGTTCGACTGCATTCTTCCCAACGCATCGTGTGATTTTAAATGGTCCTAGCCATTTTTCTGTTAATTTACGTGATTGGCGTGTCAAACGCAGGTTTTCTGTTGCGAGGAGCACCTCATCCCCGACTTGATACTTGGGTGCTTCCGAGCGGTGTTTATTCGCCTGGATCTTCATTTTGTCCTGAGCCTGCTTCAGGTTGGAGTGTGTGTTCTCCAATATTTTAGAAATATTATTGGCGAGATCATTGGCAGCTGGTGCCTTTGATGTCCCTGGTTCTATTCCCATTCGTGGTTGATAAGTCCGTGTGACTTCAAATGGGGTCTGTTGGGTTGAAGCCTGCTTCTTAGAGTTATAACTGAATTGAGCGATCGGGAGCCAGTCCGACCACTCCTCTTGTTTCTCGTGACAGAACGTTCGGAGGAACTGTTGGAGATCTCTGATCATCCTTTCTGTCTGCCCATCCATTTGTGGGTGAGAAGCCGTGGATAATTTAGGTTTAATTCCGAGGCACGCGCATAAATCTTTCATCACCTGTGATGCGAATTGTGGGCCGCGATCGGATACGATTGAGCGTGGAATGCCATGGTTGGTCTACACGCGGGTTAAATAGAGCCGGGCTGTGTCTAGCGCAGTAACCGACTTCGTACAGGGGATGAATTTGACTTCTTTGCTGAATCAGTCGACGACTACTAGCACAGAGTCGAATTCATTAGATAGGGGCAGATCTGTGATGAAATCCGCTGAGACATCTACCCAGGGAAGGTTTGGTAGTTCCAGGGGTTCAAGCTTGCCAGCTGGTGGCTTATTGCCTGTCTTGGTTCGTTGGCATACATCGCATCTAGCGACATATTCCTTTACATAGGTGACCATTCCTGGCCACTCATAGTGCCTTCTCAAAAGGGCTATGGTCTTCTCTATGCCGGGGTGACTGGCTACGGGAGTGTCATGACAGCTGGTCACAACGTCTCATCATAGATCCTTATCTGGTGGGACGAAGATTCTGTTTTTGATTTGTATTATTGGGCGTTCCCGATCTTTGGTGTAGCCCTGTTCGTAGAGCTTCTGTACTTCGCTCTCTTTGAGGAGGAGCGTCTTATCCTGGATTCTTCGTAATAACTTATCGCCTTCATCTTGGACCAAAATGGTGGTTCTGATCCGCTCGGGCGGTATCATCAAGACCTGCTTGTTGTCGTCTTCGATGCCTTTCATATGATCTTCCCTTCTGGATAAGGCATCGGCTTTTCCCATGGTCGAACCAGCCTTGTGGCACCACACATGGTTGAATCTAGATAAATATTGCGCCCAGCGCGCCTGTCTTCGGTTTAGGTCTTGGCGTACCATAAACCATTGGAGATTTTGATGATCGTTCCAGATCTCGAACTGGTGACGCGTCCCTTCCAAGTAGTGTCTCCATGCTTCTAGGGCTCTTATCACGCTCAGGAGTTCTTTATCGGCAACGGGATAGTTGCGTTCCTGGTCATTCATGGAGTGGGAATAGAAGGCAACTGGATGCCACGTGTCGTCTTTTTGAATAGATAGCACTGCGCCCATTGTGAAGTCCGATGCATCGCTTTCTAAGCGGAACTGATTATCTAAATCAGGGAATGCAAGGATTGGGCTAGTGGTAAACGTTCTTTTAAGCATGTCAAATGCTTTCTGTTGTTCTTTGCCCCATGTAAACGGGACGTCTTTCTTTGTAAGGTTGTTCAACGGCCTCGCGATAGTAGCATAGTTGGCAATGAATCGCCGATAGAAATTGGCTAGTCCTAGGAAGCTTCTTATGCCTCGAAGGTTCTTTGGCGTGGGCCATTCCAACACTGCTTTTACTTTGGTTTCGTCCATGCGAATACCATCTTTTCCAACCATCATGCCCAGAAATTCTACTTCCGTGGCATGGAACGTGCATTTTTCTGGTTTGAGGAAGAGGTCGTTCTCCTCGAGGCATGTCAACACCTTCTTTACTATGGCCTCGTGCTCGGCTAGCGAGTCCATCTTTGTAAATATCATGAGATCGTCGATGTAAACCACGACGCAGTCGTCCATATCGGCGAAGATCTCATTCATCATTGCTTGAAATGTGGCGGGGGAGTTGCATAGCCCGAAGTACATGACTAGGGGTTCGAAGGCTCCTCTAAAGCATACGAAGGCTGCTTTCCATTCGTCGCTGTCCTTGATCCGCACATTGTTGTACCCCCATCGGAGGTCCATCTTTGTAAATAATTTTGCCCCTTGTAACTTGTCCACTAGTTGTCCGATCAATGGAAGCGGATAGTTGTTTTTGACCGTGTGCTCGTTTAGATAGTGATAATCTTGCACCATCCTTTTCCGTCCATCTTTCTTTGGTACGAAGAACACGGGGGAGGTCTGAGGGGACTTAGAGGGACAGATGTATCCTTTTCGTAACTGGTCATCAATGAATGCTGAGACTTCCTCTTGTTCGTTGACAGAGAGGGGTATGATCCTTCCCTTCTTGGGTTGGAACGTGTCTTTAAGGTCTACAGCATGATCCCAGGGTTTTCTAATCGGCATCCGCTCCGATTCGTCTTTTGAGAAGACCTTTAACCATTTGTGGTAGGCCTTCGGTACCATTTCCTCTAGGGATCTGGTTTCCTTTTGCGGCTGTGCTTCTAGCGTTGCTCTGATGTGGTAAGCCTGCCAGGCTTTTTCTTGTTCGTCCGGTTCATTTGAGCAGTCTTCGCACGTAACCGTCGTTTGGAGATTCCGACAGGTTTCAGGGCATCTGGTCATCGAGACCGTTCCCGTTTGCCAGTCTATCTCGGGGTTATGGCAACTTAGCCATGGGTATCCTAGGATGAGGGGAAAATCGTGGAGCGTGGTTACTTCTGCCAGCACACGTTCCCTATGTCCTTGGAAGTCTATAATAATATCTGCCGCATGGGTGATGTTTCCTGCAGCATTCTTTGTTCTGTCTACGTTGAACACAGGTATTGGGCGTGAGAGTTTCTTCATCTTGATATTATTACGTGATGCCCATTCCTGGTCCATGAAGATCTGGTTAGCCCCGCTGTCTAAGAGGGCTTCCACCGGAACTAAAGCGTCCTTGGTTGACCCGATCCGTATTTGCATTTTTATTTCCTTTTTGGTCTTTAGGGATCGGATCATGAGTTCTTCGAGATCTACCTCCTTTTGGGCGATTCTCTGAAGCACGTGCATGTTGATACCATCCTGTTCGTGGTTCCCTTCTAGGATAAGGGGGTCGTCGTCCAGGATCTTGTATCCTTCTTTAATAAGATTAAGATAGGAGCTTTCGGCTAACTCCCTGCCTTTACCTCTGTCGCAAGCGACTTCGGAATCCTCGGCATGAAACACTTCTAATTTACTGAATCTATTAGTGGCCTGAGTTCCTAGATTACTCAGGTCGCTTTCACTTTTCCCTTGCCCTTTCCTTTGCCCGAGAAGTGGGCTCGGATCTGGGCGTAGGACATCCCTTTTAGGTCATCCAGTGACCCGTCTTCTTTTTCTTCGGCTTTCCCCATTTCTTCCCATGAGGTTGCGCCGGTTTCTTCTTTTGTGGCCACCCGGGCCTGCCTTCCTGCTTTCGAGCAGGTACTCTTGTGGTCCCCTTGCCATTTGCATTCCTCGCATTTGGGTTTGGGGTTACGGCAGTCTTTTGCCATGTGCCCATTCTTTCCACAGGCGAAGCATTTTCCTCCACTGCCTGAGGAGGTGGCGTTGACCTTTCTGTCGCCGCCCTTCTTTTCCTTTTTATCCCCGAACTGCGTGTACGGGGTCTGAGAAGACATCCGATATGCTTCTTGATTGCTTCCGATCTCCTGGATCGTCCGCATAGTGGTCGTGAGATCTTGTCCCCTACACCCTGTTCGGAACATCTCCTTCTTTATTTCTTCTGCAACGTTTTGTTCCAGAAGGTAAACGGCGTGTCTTGCATCGCACCCTGATTGCCAGGCCAAAGTGCGGAACTTGGCGAGGAACGTGTATACGTCCTCCTTTCCTTGTTTGTATTTATTGAGCTGTATCATAGCCCAATCTTTCTGCAGGACCGGCCTGAAGAGGGTCTCGATGTTGGAACAGAGTTTGTCCCACACAACAAGTTCTGATTCTCCGTGGGCGAGCTTGTTTAGCTCCATCTCCGCGAAGTAGCTTCCTTTTACTCCTTTTAGGCGGGAGAGCACCGCATATGCCCTATTCGGGCCATGGGCCAAGTACATCCCTGGGTTGTTGGTGTCCTTGACCGAGAATTGGCGGGGGTTGGCTTCAAGCCATGACCTCATCTTCGTCCACCATTCTTCGAATTTTGCTTTTGACCCATCGTATGGGCCAGGGTCTGCGAAGATCTCTACCCGATTGCTGCCTGCAATCTCAGGTAGTGACATATCTCCGCCTTGGGGTGGCATTCCTGCCCAGTTGCGGAGTTCCATGAACTCCCGTACACGTTGGTCCGCTTCTTCCGCGGCGTCCGTGGCTTTCTTTACTTTTTCGGCTAGTGAATTTGCTAGCCTTTCTGCGCGATCTCTGTCTGTCCGCAGTCGTGTAATTTCGGCATTTAGCGATGCCATTACGTTCTCTATTTCCCCAACGGCAATGGTGCCATCGGTGTTGAGGAATCCGTAGGACATGGCTGCTCTAGGATTTTCCTAAGCTCTGCCACGCGTTTCTTGTAGAGTCTGAGTTCTTTTCTTTCCCAGCTCTCTATCTCTGCCTCGTCGGCTTTAAACTCTTGCTGGAGGTTATCGTACTTGTTTTTCCTTTTCAAAAGGAACGGGAAAGGGGAGAGGGAGAACGCCGACAGTTTTTATTAATAGTAGTCGACGAAGGAGAAGGGGGAAGTTGTAGGTAATCCGCGTTCTACCTTTCTAAGGCGATTGTGGGGGCGGAGGTATGGAGTTATGTAATAAGGCCCGTTGCAGAGCCTAGGACGGTCGAGTCTTTCCTTTCTCGGGTCCGCCTCATAAACCTTGCGCGGTCGTGGTATGACCGGGGCAGGTGTGTGGAACCTGGGCTTCTTGATGGTTCGCACCCTTGGTTGCTCTTCCCAGTGAGCTACTTCCTCTTCTATCAGCTGAGCGGCTACTTCCACTCTGATGAGCTCCCTCACTATCTCCGCGGTGTCTACTCCTCGCGGGATGAGGGTGTCGTTGGGGTCCTGGTCCCCGAACTCGCTCCTCGCTGGTGTACTCCTGATGTCGAACGATGGGCTCCGCCCAAAGATCAACCTCGCTACTCTTGCCGCTGCTACCTTGTCTGGGATGATCCCGGTTTCCCTAACTCCAGGGATCTCTCTCTCTACTTCTTCGACCTTTACTACCACTGGTCGATCTTCTCCTCGGCTTGCGGTGGCCTTAGAAGGCGCACCAAGCTGCTGTGCTACTGGGGATAGGGACACTACTTAGATTAGTCCTCTATGCGATATAGCGAAGCCAAGTAGTTCGTTACTTGTGAGGAGGAGGGGAGTTACTACTGGTCTTGAGTAGTAATCTGGCAAGCGGGATGGCGTAGTCGGGCTTGATGGATCTTAAGAGAAGTGATACAACTCCAAATAAAGAAGATAATTGAAGTAGCTTTGCAGACTGGAAAAGTCTGTCATGTGGAGGATTGGGTCGAGATATAATCCAAATGACCAAGTCTCTTAAGATGGGGATTCCACCTTAGAGCTTGGTGCTTATATATTCGTCTATACTATGTGTACATGTTTGGTAGTAATACATAAAGGGGAATCATATGATGATAAGAAAGAATTACATGATTGGTCGATAGGCCGGCATACATCCTATTGGTAGATAAGAAAGGCATGAGGCATGACATCATAGATAAGAGATAAGGGGTCTAGGTCATACGTCATAGCACGTGACTGGTCATGTGACGAGTCAAGGCATAGATCACATGATGGAGATCACGTGACTTGAAAGCGAAGAAAAGTCTAAGTCATAAGTGTCAGTGATGAGAACATATTTCCTAATGCATAAGATTGAGAGTTCGAATCAAGTGAAAAGCATACGATAAAATATGGCGTTCGTAACAGCTTTCGCAGATGCGCAGGTTGGTCTCGCTATTTTGCCCCATGATTAGCCCGGACTTGCTAAAAGAGAACCACTTACTCCTGATCTCCACTGATACGGTGCCCTGTTTGTGGGGCGCGCTCCGACCTTGAGCCCAGGAGCACTTCAGGCACATCCTCTGGCACCTGGCGCAGGCTACCCCTGTGCCGCTTACACATGGGGGGACGTTCTTTGCCCCCTGGCAGTTGGAGCAGGGGGCCCAGTTGGTCAAGCCACAGGTGAGGCGCTTTGGGAGCGCCTGTTCTTCTGCCTCGGACCCTCCAAGGTCCGAGTTTTCTCGGGCACGCTAAGGAATGGTAAATGGGGTGAATGAAGACTGGAGACGGACTCACCTTTTGGCCAGAAGAGGCCACAGATGGCGCGCTCATCGACGGGGCACGCATCTCTGATCCTCCGGGTCCGACCTCCCCGACCTCTACTTCCATTCCAGCATCTTCTTCGGCTGCCTTCTCCTCCTCCCCCCTTTTCTTCTCTTCGGCCTCCTTGAACCGATCCACCCACTCCACACTCGCTATCTCCCCTTCCACAAACGCCTGCGCAACCTCTTCATCCAGCTAAATGTCCAGACCAAGCTGGTTCGCTTCCACCCGACCGGACTTCCATGCCGCCTGCAAACATGAGGTGATAAGGCTGGAGGATTGGATGGGACTTACCAAGGCCTCCTCAAAGGTCCTCATCCATATCTTGATGTTCTCCTCCAGCTTCTCCTTGTCATCCGGGACAGTCTTGACGATATCCAAGATGCGGCCGGTAGCTTCCTGGAACTTCTTGCGGATCGCTTGGCGATGGACCGCGCCAGCGTTGGAGAGGCCTCAGTATTGGTCGATCTTGGATTGTATCGAGTTTTGGGACATGTTAAAGGGATGGATGGATATAGATGAAGACCGGGGGAGCACACTTTGCCCAAGTCCGATGAATGTTGATGTCTTTCTCATGCTCACGTGACCTGACTGGGGACAGTCAGTATTCAAGTCCCTAGGAGATGTGGAGACTGGTGTGCTGCTACACGTATATTCCTTGTTATCACCCCTTTTACTTGATCTTCTCTTTTCTTTTCTTTTATTGACTCTTTACTTATCATTTCGAAAGTTACTGTTTGCTAGTGAAGACCACGATTACACCGGTCTTATCCCGGACTTGCACCAGACTTGCACCAGACTTGTTCCGGACTTGTCTCGGACTTACTTATGAGGACTGGGTGGTCTATTATACCCACTTACATCGGTCACTTTCTTTCTTTCTTTCTTTGTTATTTCCAATGATTCCTTGATTGGTCAGGTACATAGAGTCCAGGCATACTCGGACTATATATTTTGTACTTCTCATATGGAAATGACAGCTACCATTTGGCTCACACCGTTACTGTCTGGGACCGTCTCCCCCCACCGTTTTACTGTCAACAAGACTGTACTGCCAGTCTCTACCGCTACTCACAACCTCACACATTATACCGACATCTCCGGACTTCTGGACTACCGACGCTCAGAACTCCGGACTTCCAAATAGTCCATTGGTGCGCCTCTGACTTTGGCCTGGTCTCATTCCCTTGAATATAGAGTCCCTCTGGGGCGAACCTAATTGCTCCCCACATAAACCCGGACACTATAGGGTGGTCAGGACTATCAGGATACCTGGTACCAAGTCCACTCACCCATCTTTCTGTCTTTAAAGCGGTGTCCTTTCTGCCTACAGTGGAAGCAGAGGCCTTCTTTGAAGCAGCATTCACGCTCTTCGTCGGTAAGTCGGGAGGGACAAGAGATAGAATCTACGTCCATGGCATTGGGGTCACACTCCTTGGGCGTGTTCGAGGTGGTGAAGTGTTGGTAGGGGAGGGGGTGTCATCGTTGGTTAGCGACGTCCTTGGCCAGATCCCATTGGTTCTGGAATAAGATCGCCTTTTCATACCATTTGGCGATGGTGGTGGGTACGGTTTCCATGGATAGGATGCATTCCATGAGGTGAGTGGGGAGACCTGCTTGATAGCACGAGATTAGGACTTGCTCGTCGACGATGGCGGAGAGTTGGACATTGTTTTGGAATTGGGAGTTATACCTGAGGAGCGCTGCTCCCCAAGTTTCCTTTGCTTCCTTGGAAGCCTGGTGTGTCTGGAGCCAGATGATGGCATTGTTCCGAGACTCTTGGTGTTCAAAGTTGGCGTTGAACACCTTGATGAAGTCCTCTATCGTCCCAAAGGTAGCAGGAGAGGTCGAGAGGCACTTGTTGTGGTAGAGAGCAGCCCATGACTGTGCAGAGCCTTCTGTCATGAAGGAGAGGGCGAAGATGACTTTCTTTGCATTGGAGGTGTAAATGTGTTCATTGATGATCAAGTAGGTCTGGACCATCTCAAGCCAAGCCTTGGCTTTTGAGAACGACCCATCGAAGGCGGAGGGGGAGGCAATTCTGAGCTCAGCGAGCTCAGTGGTGGTACTTCCAGACATGGCTGGTGGAAACCCAAATGGAGGTTGGGGTCGAGTGACGGTGGGTGGTGATGGTGGGGTCGGGGGTCTGGGTATGTTCAAGCTATGTGCTAGGTGATGCACAAGGTTGAGGTCGTGAGATGGATCTGGGATCAGAATATCCTCATCAAGAGAATCAGTGGCAGGGTGTTCTTCTGAGTCAGAGACGTCGGTGGGTTCAGGTGATGGTTCCCTGTATGATCGGTTGTCGATACGGGGTCTAGGGTTTTGGGGGCGTCTGTGCGAAATGGTGGCGATACGTGATGGTAGCCGATCAAGAGTAACTTTGACCTTTTGTTACGCTTTGCCTGGGTAAGGTCAAGAGTAGCCGCAAAAGGTGGTCGAGGGTTCAAGGGAGCTACGGATCCGTGAGGACTCTCGTAGGTTCGAAGGGATGACGTGGTTCTGTGTGGACACTCGACGTCATTCAAGGGCAAGTCAGGGATCCTGGAGGGACTCTCACTGACAGTCAAGGGAGCAGCAGGAGACACCTGCTGGTTCAAGGGAGATTAAAGGAGCACCCACTCAACAGTAGGGTGAGGACTGAGGGACCAAGGACAATCGATGTAGGAGGTAGATTGCGGAGGTCAAAGTTAAGGGATACATCAAGGGTATCTAGAGTTTATATAGAGAGGGACCAAGTTAAGGGTAGGTCGGAATAGAGAAGATATGTCAGCGATGGAATGCGATGGAATCACGAAGAAGCGGACATATTACAGATGATAAGTAAGCATGTATGAGTAATGCATGAGTAAGAAAGAGGGACGCGTCAGCATCTTGGTAATACAACTGTATGTGAGTCATACTAAATAGGTAAGTGAAGATGACAAAGCAGGAAGGTGGGAAGAAAAAAAATAGGGGTCCGTTAAGTCATAACAGTTCTACTGCGCATTTGATGATCAGGAAAGCTATGAGGAGATGATCATCAAAAGATATTAGAATGAGGCAGAGAAAGAGTAAATGGAGTCGTCCTCAAAAGAGGCAAAGATCATATCAGAATAGGAAGCATAGTCCGAGGAGGGCATAGAAGTGGAAATTGTAACATTACCCCCATCGTAAGACTGAGACTCTGACTCAGTACCTTCAAAATCTGAATGGGTCTCCCTCGTTTTTGATGACACTGTCATCGTCTCCATCATTCCAGTACTGACATTCATTGGCCAAGTGCCCCTTTCCTCCACAGGCGGAGCATTGGTTTTGTGGGCAGGCATTTTGGGAATGTCCAGGGGCATTTTGTTGGCAGTATGGACAGTGATAGGATGGGCAGTGCAGTCAGATGTGATCTGGAGATCCACAGGAAAAGCAGATGATTCTTGGGGGCTTAACTCGTCAAGGGGATGGAGACCTGGGTAAGGGATCGGGGGTCTTGGAAGTGCTCTTTCTGGAATGGGCAGGGGAGGAGGGGAGTCTATATGTAACCAGGACTTCCTTCTTAGCTTTCCCTTTAGATTTGTGAGAGCTTTTCCGAGACAGAACTGGGGGTACAAGGTGTCTGGACAGGACAGGTGTTGGGTTTTCAGGGGGGTTAGCCAGGGAGGATAGGAGATGAAGGATTTTTCCTGCTTCGAAGATCTGTTCCAGCAGTGGTCCTCTCAGTCCAATGATTGGGGGGTTAAGGGCGGCTCAGTGTGGGGAACATTCCTCATACAAGGGGGCATTGGCTGGAGATACAGCATGTTTTGGGTATTTGGTGTCGACAAGGTATCTCTCGCAGTCCTCAGGGTCAAGGGACTCGATAATGGGTCATAGGTATGGTTGTGTGGACAATCTGGGGAGCGAATTGACAATCCTACAAAATCCCTGGTCAAACAACATGTGCAAGACATAACTTCTGGCTTTGTGGAGGGCAAAGTCAATTCCTTCGTCGAAGGAGAGTGCAGGAGAGGGGTTGGAGTGGGCTCTTTCTTTGTTATAGGTGAGGGCAAGGGATTGTTTCTGATAGAGTTGGAGAAGTGAGGGGAAAGAGTCCCCTTCCAAGAATGGGGGGAGTTCAATGAGTCTGGTGTATAGAGCAGGGCATTCGAGGATGGTGACAAAGAGGGTGTTTCTATGGGTGACTGGGAGACGGTGGGCACATATAGGAAGCAACTGGGGAAGCCAGGGACCGGAACGAATTGGGAGAGAGGGTAGGGAGGTAATAAATTCAGTCTGTTGGGATACGAACTCAGTGGCAAAGAGGTTGAAGTTTCTAATTGATTCGTTTGGTTTCGAAGAGGAGGCATCGGTAGAGGAGGGCATGTGTTGGGTGATGAATTTCTAGTTGAGTTTCCTGCCGATTTTATATGCTCAGAGTAGGGGCAGGGCATTTTGCAAGTTCCTAGTTGTTTCCCAAGTGTTATTGCCACTTCCATAGCCTTTCCATCGGATCTGATACTGCCTTCTGTTCACTGATCCCCGATGTGCAATGATACTTTCTATTTCCCATTCCTGTTCTTCATCAATCAGTTCCGGTGGAGGTTGTAAATAGTTCTTCCCATGTTCCGCAGTTTCCTTGAATGAGGATAGCAGGGATGCATGGAAGACATTATGGATTTTCCAAGTTGGGGGAAGTCTAAGTCAGTAGGACACCCTTGAGAGTACTTGGGAGACCTCAAAAGGTCCTTCTCATTTAGGGGCAAGCTTCTTTGATGGGTACTTGGTGGGTAAGTTCGTCCCTTCTAGCCATACTTTGTCTCCTATTTTCCAAGGTGTGAAGGGTTTGTGGTGTCGGTTTGCCATAATAGTTCTGCTTCTTTCATGTGCTGTTAAAGCTTCGTCTCTTGCTTTCTCCAATTGCATCATTCTTTCCTCTAGTGCTGGTATGAAGGTTTTGCCTATCTTTGGATAAGCTCTTGGTTCATAGCCCATCATCAGTTTAAATGGCGACTGTCTGGTGGAGGAGTGTACTGCTGAGTTATGATGGAACTCTGCCATTGGAAGGAGCTCTGCCCATTTATGGTTGTCTTGGGAGCAGAAGAGTCTTAGATATGTTTCTAGTTCCTGGTTTACTCGTTTGGTTTCTCCATCTGTCTGAGAGTGATATGCGGATAACAGTGCCAGATCATATTGCAGTAGTTTTGCCAGTTCTTTTGCAAAGATAAAGGCAAATTGGGGCCCTCTGTCCGAGATGCATTTGTCATGTAGGCCGAAATGTGGGAAAACACAGGTGTAAAATAGCTTGGCAACTCCTTGTGTGGTAATATCTTTGCTGCAAGGACAGAAGATTATCCCCTTTGTAAGCCCATGGTCGACCACGACCATGATGGAATCAAATCCCAGAGATGAGGGCAGTCCAGTGATGAGATCCACTGAGATCTGTTGGAATGGCCGGATGCAATTAGATGTAATGGGCATAGGTGGTGGTGTCGTGGGGTGTGTGTTGACCTTGTTGGCCTGACAAATGGCACAGCCAGAGATATAAGACAAAGGTAGCCATTCCTGGCCACCAGTAGTCTTTCTCTAGGAGGGAAAGTGTGCGAAACTGTCCGGCATGTCCTCCTGCATGGGAGGAGTGTATGGATGAAACCAACGAGTGTCGTGCATCCTCTGGGATGTAGAGTCATCCTTTAAAGTACAGATTCCCTTCAACATAGGCCCAATGTGAGAGTAGAGAACGTGGAAGAGGGATTTTATTCTGGTACATCCCTTTTAGTGCCGTCAGCACGAAGGGGTCAGTTGCAGTTGATTGGTCTATCTTCTCCTTCAGAGCTACGTTGAGTGATCATACGAACAGGTCATCCGAAAGGAGGGTCACCAAGTTGTTGTCTTCTGTGGTGTCTACCTTGTCTTTTCTGGACAGGATGTCAGCTGGTCCCATTTGTATTCCAGGAACATGAGTAAATATGAGATCAAAATCCTGTAAGAACATCTGCCAGTGGGCGTGTCTCCTGCTTAATTTCCTGGGGGTGCAGAAGTAGGTGAGGTTTTTGTGATCTGTGAGAATCTTGACCGGGTGGGTTGCTCCAAGGAGGTGATGTCTCCAGTCTTCCAGTGCAAAGACTACTGCCAGTAATTCTCAGTCATAGATATCATAGTTTCGCTCGGTCTCAGAAAGGGTGGAGGATCAGTAGAAGCATGGGTGAAGGTCTCTATTTGTGTCTTTTTGCATTAATACTCCCCCAGTTGCAGTGAGGGATGCATCGGTCATGACGAAGTACTGTTTTGTTGGGTCGGGGAGTTTAAGTACTGGTTGGGTAGAGAAGATTTCTTTCATCTCATCAAAGGCTCGCTGCCTTCTCCTAGTCCACAGCCATGGTTCTTTCTTTTTGGTGAGTTCTACCATTGGTTGTACTTTCTGGAAGAAATTGGGGATGAATCTTCGGTAGAAGTTGCAAAAGCCCAGGAAAGATCGAACTTGTTTGACGTTCCCCGGACTGATCCATTCTTTTATTGCAGAGAGTTTAGTTGGATCCATTGCTATTTCTCCAGGTCGTACCACCAGTCCTAGGTAGTCCATGCTGGATTGATCAAAGGAGCATTTTTCTATTTTGGCAGAGAGCCCTAGTTTTCTGAGTCGCTGCAGGACTTTGAAAGTTTGTTCCATATGGACCATGGGATCGGCAGAGTGTATTGCCAGATCATCCATATAAACTATGAGCCATTCTTCGGCAATATAATCTCTGAAGGCATTATTCATGAAGGCCTGAAAGGTGGCGGGAGAGTTGCATAGTCCAAAGAACATAACTGTCGGTTCAAAAAGTCTCATTGGTGAAACACTCAAAAACCCTATAGCCTGGTGAGGACTAGAGGACTCTTGGCTCAGAGGGAAGTGTGAGGGGAAAACTTGAGGACAAGTAAACTGGGGATCCAGTCTACCGCCTGAGGGTTTATATACTATCCTACATGTATGTACATGTTTGTGTAAATACCATAAAGAGACATCATACGATGATAGACATGAATTACATGGTTGGCTGATAAGCCGGATCATATCCTATTGGATGATAAGTGCATGATGTCATAGATAAGAGATAAGGGTCTAGCCCTCGTGTGTAAGCATAATTGTGTAAGGAGAGTCATGTGAGAAGTCACGTGACAAGGGTCACGTGATATGGAAAGTGAACATACGACAAGTCCGTTCATCTTGTGGTGGGAAGGTATTCCCTTAAATAGAAAGTCTAGAGTTCGAATCAAGTTAAGGTAAAGAATAAAAGCATAGGAAAAGAGCGTTTGTAACACCACCCCCCTTCTATGGTTGAAACACCGGATCAACCGCAATAGGAATGGTGTTGGGTTCATAGGGGTTAAATATCCCAAAGTGCTCATCAAAAGCAGCACGTGCGAGTGCCTTTGGGTTTAGCTCGTGGAAATGCGCCACTGCATCGGTGGCATTTCTTAAATTAGCTGCTGGTTCCCAGGTGCGCTCCTCTTCGGAGTAACCCGACCAGTGTACTAAATATTCCTTCTTCCTCCCCTTTTGTCGTGCATCCACGATGTGGTCGACTTCATACTCGGCTTCTAGCTCGTCTGATACGAAGACCGGCCCAGGGTTGAAGACAAGTTGGCCATCAAAGCCATAAACATATTTTTTGATCCGTGATACGTTAACCACCGGATGTATTTTCATTGTTTTAGGTAGGCGCAGTTCAACCGCGTTACTACCAATAAGCTTAGTTATCTTAAAGGGGCCCAGGAACTTCTCCATGAGCTTCTTTGATTGGCATGTGACGTGCAGGTTTTCTGTGGAAAGGAGAACTTCATCTCCGATCACGTATTTTGGGGCATTAGAGCGGTGCCTATCCGCTTGAGTTTTCATGCGCGACTGCGCTTTTTCCAAAGAGAATCTAGTCTCTTCCAATATTTTAGTTACTTTATTGGTGAGCTCATCGGCGGCTGGCGCCTTTGAGGTGCCCGGTTCTATCCCTAAACGGGGTTCGTAGGTCCGTGTGACCTCGAATGGGGTTTTCTGGGTAGAAGCCTGCTTCTTTGAGTTGTAGCTGAACTGGGCGATGGGTAACCATTCAGCCCATTGATCTTGCTTTTCATGGCAGAAGATCCGGAGATACTGCTGTTGATCTCGGATCATTCGCTCTGTTTGACCGTCTGTCTGTGGGTGAGCG
>JBBPST010000285.1:0-15138 GCA_038093715.1 Austroboletus cf. mucosus | reverse complement strand
CAGCAGGCGTCTCCTGCTGCTCCCTTGACTGTCAGTGAGAGTCCCTCCGGGATCCCTGACTTGCCCTTGAACGACGTCGAGTGTCCATACGGAACCACGTCTCCCCTTCGAACCTACGAGAGTCCTCCCGGATCAGTAGCTCCCTTGAACCCTCGACCACCTTTTGCGGCTACTCTTGACCTTACCCAGGCCAAGCGTAACAGTTGCTAGATGCGACGTTTGTAAACACACATAAATGGGCAATAAACCCCCAGTGGGCAAGCTCGTACCCTTGGAGCTACCGAATGCTCCTTGGCTTGATGTCTCGGCAGACTTCTTGATGGACCTGCCACTATCTATGGGCTCTGATTCCATCTTAGTAGTTATTGATCAATTCAGAAAAGAAGTGGAATTCATCCCCTACAACAAAACAGTCACTGCCTTAGATATGGCATGGCTATATCTAAAACACGTGTGGACCAATCACGGGATCCCACATTCTATTGTATCTGACTGCGGGCCACAGTTTGCGTCCAAGGTCATGACCTCGCTGCTAGATCAGCTTGGCATCAAACCTAAGTTATCCACCACCACCCACCCACAGACAGAAGGTCAAACAGAGCGAATGATCCGAGATCTACAGCAGTATCTCTGGATCTTCTGCCATGAAAAGCAAGATCAATGGGTTGAATGGCTACCCATTGCCCAGTTTAGCTATAACTCAAAGAAGCAGGCTTTTACCCAAAAAACCCCATTGGAGGTCACATGGACCTACAAACTTCGTTTAGAGATAGAACCAGGCACCTCAAAAGCACCGGCTGCTAATGAGCTTGCCAATAACATAACTAAAGTATTAGAAGAGACTAGATTCTCTTTGGAAAAAGTGCAAATGTGCATGAAAACCCAAGCGGATAAACACCACTCTGATGCCCCAAAATACTCGATTGGAGATGAAGTTCTCCTTTCGACAGAAAACTTACATGTAACATGTCAATCAAGGAAGCTCACCGAGAAGTTCCTGGGCCCCTTTAAAATAACTAAGCTTATCGGCAGTAATGCGGTTGAACTGCGCCTGCCTAAAACAATGAAAATACATCTGGTGGTTAATGTATCACGGATCAAAAGATATGTTTATGGCTTTACTGGCCAACCTGTCTTCAACCCTGGACCGGTCTTTGTATCAGATGAGCTAGAGGCCGAGTACGAAGTCAACCACATCGTGGATGCATGAAAAAGGGAAGTGATGCAACTCCAAATATAAAGAATAAATGAAGTAGCTTTGTCAAGCACGTCGCTTGTCTTAGGAGGATTGGATGAGGTAATGATCCAAATGACCAGAACTCTCAAAGTGGGGATCCACCTTGGAGCCTGGGGGTTTATATATGCATGGGTACTGTGTGTACATGTTTGTAGACTGGCTACATATAGGTATCATACGATGATAAGAATGAATTACATGATTGGCTGTTAAGCCGGAGCATATCCTATTGGTAGATAAGAAAGGCATGAGGTATGACATCATAGATAAGAGATAAGAAGTCTACAGCATACGTCATAGCACATGACTGGTCACGTGATGAGTCTAGGCATGGATCACATGATGGAAGTCACGTGACTTGAGAGCGAGAAAAAGTCTAAGTCATAAGTGTCAGTGATGAGAACATATATCCTAAAGCATAAAGTCGAGAGTTTGAATCAAGGTGAAGTCATATGATAAAATATAGTGTTCATAACAGGGAGGAGGAAGGAATATTTAGTTCACTGGTCGGGTTACTCCGAAGAAGAGCACACCTGGGAACCAGCAGCTAATTTAAGAAATGCTGCTGATGTAGTGGCGCATTTCCATGAATTAAACCCAAAGGCACTAGCACGTGCTGCTTTCAATGAGCACTTTGGGATATTTAACCCCTATGAACCGGACACCATTCCTATCATGGTTGACCTGGTGTTTCAACCATAGAAGGGGGGTGGTGTTACAAATGCTCTTTTCCTATCCTTTTATTCTTTTACTTTTATTTGATTCAAACTCTAAACTCTCTATATAAGGAAACACCTTCCCACCACAAGACAAACAGACTTGTCATATGTGCACTTTTCATATCACGTGACCCTTGTCACATGACTTCTCACATGACCCACTTTACACAATTATGCTTATGCACAAGGGCTAGACCCTTATCTCCTATCTATGATATCATGTGCTTATCATTCAATAGGATATGATCCATGTTACAAATTCCACCTCTCTGCATTCATCGGACTATCTTTCCCTTTCATCAATGGTCTTTGCCTCCTTTGAGGACAATTCTATCTATTTCTTTAATGCCTCCTTCTGATGATCAATTCCCCTCATTGCTTCCCTAATCATCAGTCCACAGTTGAACTGCCCTTCCTTATGTATAGCTTCTCTGATTATCATTGCGCAGCTAGATCTGTGCAGTATTGCTTTCCTGATGGACACTGCTCTCCACAGCCTACCTCTCTCTTGGGGCAAGTATTCCTATGACCACAGCCTTAGTACTTCGTATATATATCCCAGTGCCCTGTACAATACTCCCCAGCTAGATCTACGCAATTCACATAGTGTCTGCATCCAAACCTGAGTGTGTCACCTCTTGTTTGCGACCCCTACATCTATTGGACTTAGTGTCACCACAGAGGACACTCTATAGCTATCAGGAAGGACTACACATTACGTGTTCTGTCCTAAGTTGCACGCAATAATCAAAAGCATTACAATCCATGCTATCAGCCAATTATGTAATTCATGCCTATTATCATATGATACTGCGTTATGGTATTTACACAAACATGTACATACATGAGTAGTAGTATATAAACCCTTAGGTGGTAGACTAGATCCCCAGTTTACTTGTCCTCAAGTTCCCCCTCATCCCACTACCCTCTAAGCCAAGAGTCCTCTAGCCTTAACACAGTTATTGGGTTTTTGAGTGTTTCAGGATTCTGCAACTTCTACCAAAGATTCATCCCCAATTTCTCCCAGAAAGTACAACCAATGGTAAAACTCACCAAAAAGAAAGAACAATGGCTGTGGACAAGGAGAAGGCAGTGAGCCTTTGATGAGATGAAAGACCCAACCCATGCTCAAACTCCCTAATCCAACTAAACAGTACTTCGTGATGACCGACGCATCCCTCACTGCAACAGGAGGGGTATTAATGCAAAAAGACACAAATGGAGACCTTCACCCGTGCTCCTACCGATCCTCCACCCTCTCTGAAACTGAGTGAAATTATGACCGAGAATTATTAGCAGTAGTCTTTGCCCTGGAAGACTGGAGGCATCACCTCCTTGAAGCAACCCATCCCATCAAGATCCTCACAAATCAGAAAAACCTCACCTACTTCTGCACCCCCAGGAAACTAAGCAGGAGACATGCCCACTGGCAAATGTTCTTACAGGACTTTGACCTCACATTTACCCATGTCCCTGGAATACAAATGGGACCAGCCGATGCCCTATCCAGAAAAGAAGAAGTAGACACCACAGAAGACAACAACCTGGTGACCCTCCTCTCAGATGATCTGTTCATATGATCACTTGATGTAGCTCTAAAAGAGAAGATAGATCAATCAACCGCAACTGACCCCTTTGTACTGACAGCACTAAAAGGAATGTACCAAAATGAAATTCCTCCCCCATGTTCACTGCTCTCAGATTGGGCTTATGTTGAAGGAAATCTGTACTTTAAAGGACGATTCTACATCCCAGAGGAGGCACAACACTTGTTGGTTTCATCCGTAAACTCCTCCCCTGCAGGCGGACATGCCGGACAGTTTCACACACTCTTCCTCTTACTACTGGTGGCCAGGAATGGCTACCTTTGTCCGCAGATACATCTCTGGCTGTGCCATCTGCCAAGTCAACATGTTACGCTTGGCCTGGGTAAGGTCAAGAGTAGCCGCAAAAGGTGATCGAGGGTTCAAAGGAGCTATGGATCCGTGAGGACTCTCGTAGGTTTGAAGGGAGGACGTGGTTCCGTATGGACACTCAACGTCGTTCAAGGGCAAATCAGGGATCCCGGAGGGACTCTCACTGACAGTCGAGGGAGCAGCAGGAGACGCCTGCTGGTTCAAGGGAATCAAGGGAGCACCCACTCAACAGTAGGGTGAGGACTGGGGGACCAAGGACAATCGATGTAGGAGGTAGATTGCAGAGGTCAAAGTTCAGGAATACATCGAGGGTATCTAGGGTTTATATAGAAAGGGACCAAGTTAAGGGTAGGTCGGGATAGAGAAGATATGTCAGCGATGGAATGCAATGGAATCGCGAAGAAGCAGACATATTATGGATGATACGTAAGCATGCATGAGTAATGCATGAGTAAGGAAAAGGACGCGTCGGCGTCTTGGTAATACAACTGTATGTGAGTCATACTAAATAGGTAAGTGAAGATGACAAAGCAGGAAGGTGGGAAGAAAAGAAATAGGGGTCCATTGAGTCGTAACATTACCCCTGTTGTACAATCGAATCCTCGATGAAGATCAAGGTGAACCACATGGGGAACCGGTGATGTTGCCCCAGCCTGTGCTGTCGATGATTGAGTCATCATAGTCGTAATCCTCTACCGGAGGAGGGGTGGGTACCCGGGGGCGAGAGCGACGGTAAACGGTACCGCAAGGTTGGATAGGGAGGGGGCGGGAGCCAGAACTCGAGGACCTGGAGGAACGTGAAGACCTATGAGAGATGGGGGACGATGGAGAAGGTGAGACGAGGGGTGCGGGGGAGTGACGACGAGAAGGGCAAGTTCCCTGGGTGTGTCCTGGGGCTGATCGATGGCAGTATGGACACTCGTACATGGGGCAGTAGGTTCGAGTATGTCTGAGTCGTTGGCAGACAAAACAGGACTCATGGTAGCGGGGATGGTTGGATGCAAGGGTAGTGGAGCCATTGTTGCCTGTCCAATAGTTTTCAGCCCGTTCTAGGGCAGTAACTTCTTCGGGGGCGAGGGGAGAAGAAGAGGCCGAAGGGGTTGTTGCCATAGAAGTCGTTGGGAGGGGGAGGTTTAGTTCTCGTACGTATCGCGAGACGTCATCTAGGAAATCTGTCATTTCAAGTTGGTGCATAAGTTGCACGAGGTCTTCTTCCATAGATCGTTGGAGGTTGTGGAGGAGTAGGTTTCATAACGCTTCACTAGCGTAGGGGGGAGAGTTCTGGGCGATCAAGCCCAAGCGGGAATTGGTGAGGAAGATACGGTAGAGGAGGAGGAACAGGGAGTTCATGTCTGTGTGGGCGTCAATGGTGGTGGCGTGGTGACGGTTTCGGAGAGTGCGGATTGTATCAAGGACTTGACTGTCAGGGAGGGGTTCTGGACGAAGGGGGAGAGTGAGAGGAGGAATAGAGATGGACGAAAGAGGACGAGCGGAGAGTCTTTGTGCAAGGGGAATGGTGGCGATGGAAGTGGGGGGGACCGGGGGAATGTAAGTCGAGGGGGAGAGGTATTCTTCATTGTTGGCCGTGGTGGTCCAGCCAGTTTCCACAATATCGGAGGAAGTGTCCTCAACGAGGGGAGTGCGAGTTTGAGCGGGAGAGGAGGTGGGGCCGATGGACATGTTGGAGAAGAGTATGTGATTGATCTGGGGGAACGCAGAAGGGTGACGTTGTTTATAGTCCTTGAGTGCGGACTTTGAATGAGATAGGTTCTTTTCAGGTTCCCAAGAGTCTTCTTCTGCCGTATATCCTTTCCATCGGATCAGGAAGAAACGGGAGGACGGAGGTCCGCGGTGTCGTAATATTTTCTCAATTTCATATTCTTCCTCTCCATTGATAAGGTCAGGTGGAGGAGAAGGGAAGTTCGGGCCGTGTACGGGGTTTTCACGGTAGGGGGATAAGAGGGAAGCATGGAAGACTGGGTGAATCTTCCAGGTACGTGGGAGTCGGAGTTCGTAGGTGATAGGAGATAAGACCTTCGTGATAAGAAAGGGTTCTTCTCTTTTTGAAGCAAACTTGGGGTCAGCAACCCGTCATTTCAGGTTTCGGGCTTCCAGCCAGACTTTGTCTCCTTTGATGAAGGGGGTGAAGGAGCAGCGAGTTCGAGATGCCATGACTTGTCGTGCAAGTTCATGGGAGGCCAGTGCTTCGTTTCGTGCGGCGGTGAGGGATTTCAAGCGTGTTTCTAGTGCGGGGATGTTGGAATCGGGTATGATCGGGGGAAGAGCGCAGGGTTCGTATCCCATCATGAGATAGAACGGAGTTTGTCCGGTGACAGAGTGGGTTCGGTGGTTATGGGCAAATTCGGCGTGGGGAATGAGGTCGGACCAGGACGTGGGGTTACTTCCGCAGAAGATGCGGAGATAGGTTTCCACTTCGTGGTTTACTCGTTCTGTTTCACCGTCAGTCTGTGGGTGGTAGGCGGTGGAGAGGGCGAGGGAATATCCAAGAGCTTTTCCAAGTTCTTTGGCAAAGGAGGAGGCGAACTGGGGACCACGATCGGAGATGATTTTATCGTAAAGTCCAAACCTGAGGTAGACTTTGTGGAAAAAGAGTGCGGCGACTCCTTCAGCAGTGATGGTTTTCTTAGTGGGACAAAGAATTACCCCCTTTGTAAGTCCATGGTCGACCACAACCAAGAGAGTGTCAAAGCCTGAGGAGGGGGGAAGGTTGGTGATTAGATCGCAAGAGATCTGTTGGAAGGGTCGGGTACAGGTGGATTTGATGGGAGTGAGGGGGGGTACCATAGGGTATGTGTTGGCTTTGTTCTGTTGACAAGAGGCACAACCTTCGACATATTTGTGTACATATTGTGCTAGACCAGGCCACCAAAACTCAGCAGCAACGAGCTGGCGGGTTTTGAGGTAGCCGGGATGACCAGCAGTAGCGTGGTCGTGGCACCATTGGAGGATGGAGCGTCGAAGGGCGTCATCAGCAGGGACATAGACACATCCTTGGTAGGTGAGGATATCGGCAGTGAACTGCCAGTCAGAGAGTCGGGAGCGGAATGCAGGGGGAATCGTTCCATCAAAGGATTGAAGTATTTTGGTGACAATAGAGTCATCCTTAGAGTGGGAGGTGATGAGGTCGTGGAGGGTGAGGTTGATGGATCGGATAAAAAAGGAGGGAGGAAGGAGTACTACTCCATTGTTATCCCCTTCTGGTGGGGCAAGGTCGGGGCGATGTGACAGAGCATTGGGGCCTGCAAGGTTCTTTCCAGGTACGTGTACCATGGTGAGATCAAAGTCGGCGAGGTCGAGGAGCCAACGAGCTTGTCGGCAGTTCAAGGTTTGAGCTGACCGGAAGTAGGTCAGGTTCTTGTGGTCGGTGAAGACCTGGATCAGGTGGGAGGCACCATGGAGATAGTGTCTCCAGGCTTTCAGGGCTCTGATGATCGCAAGGAGTTCACGATCATAGATGTCGTAGTTTCGTTTAGCGGGGGAGAGGGAACTGGAGAGGTAGAAACATGGATGCCAATCGCCATTGGTATCAGTTTGGAGGAGGATGGCTCCGGTGGCAAATTTGGAGGCGTCAGTGGCAATGGCAAATGGGGCTGAGAGATCAGGGAGGCGGAGGACGGGTTTCGAGAGGAAGAGTGATTTTAGGCTGTCAAACGATGTCTGACAAGAGTCACTCCATTGCCAGGGGGAGGTTTTCTTTGTGAGGTCTATGAGAGGTCGGGCGATACGGGAGTAGTTGGGGATGAAGCGTCGGTAGAAATTTGCGAATCCAAGAAACGATCGAACATCTCTAAGTTTCTGGGGGGTAGGCCAGGATGCGATGCCGTCGAGCTTGACAGGGTCCATAGCAAGCTGACCTGGTTTGACAATCATACCCAGATATTCGACTTCGGGTGATGCGAATTTACATTTTTCGAGTTTGAGATGAAGGTCGAGTTCCTTCATTCGTTGGAGGACACACTTCGTCCGTTCAGTGTGTGTCTTCTCGTCAGGGGAGAAGATGAGGAGGTCGTCCATGTAAATGACGAGCCAACCTTTGGCAATCATATCGCGGAAGGAATCGTTCATAAACCGCTGGAAGGTGGCGGGGGAGTTGGTGAGACCGAAGAACATGACGGTCAGTTCGAAGAGGCCTTTGTGGGTGATGAAGGCTGCCTTCCATTGGTGGCCGTCCTTGATACGTACATTGTTGTATCCCCATCGGACATCAAACTTGGTGAAGAGTTTGGCGTCTTTGAGCTTGTCGATGAGGTCAGAGATGAGGGGGAGGGGGTACGCATCGCGGATGGTATGTTCATTGACGTAGCGATAGTCCTGGCATGGACGGAGGCTGCCATCTATCTTTTTGACAAAGAAGAAAGGGGAGGCTTGGGGGGAGTTCGAGGGACGGATCTTTCCGCTTTTGAGGTTTTCGTCAAGGAACGCCTCGGTAGCAGTTCTCCCATCTGGGGAGAGGGAGTAGATCTTTCCGACTTTTGGGGAGAATGAGTCGTCCAGATTGATTTCATGGTCGTAGGGTCGAGAGGGGGGTACGTGTTCGGTGGCTTCTTTAGAGAAGACCGAAGCATAGTTAGAGTACTCTGGGGGTAGAGTAGTCTTTGGCTTGGCGAGTTCTGCTGCCATGGCGAGTTCCGTGGCAGTGGTGAGTTTAGCGATTCGAGGGTCGCCCAGGGGAATGTGTCGGGATCCAATCCGCATGATGCGGTGGAGCTTTCGATTGTTGATAGCACGAATCAGATAATCTTGTTCTGGTTCGTAGTCAAGGTACTCGTAGAGTCGAGCGTCACGAATAGAGTCGATGTTGACATGTCGAGGGGGTTGTGGGGAGGGTCCGTACTGTTGGAAACAGGTCTCGAAGTGTCGGAGATCCTCGTTGTGGAGAGAGTTGAGCTCTTTTGATTGGTCAGTGGACTCCTCAATAGAGATGGTCTGAGCGGACCAGTTGATGGAGGGGTTGACATCCTTGAGCCAAGGGAGGCCTAAGATGACGTTCTGGTGGCCACAGTCCATTACGTAAAGGGTGACTTTGTGGGCGAGTCCTTGGACGGAGACAAAGAGTTCAGAGGTGAAACAAACACCTCCTTTGGTGGTGAGTTGTTCGTTGACATTGGTGATGCGAAGAGGGGAGGAAAGTCGGGTGGTGGGGAGTTGGTGTTTCTTTACAAAAGCCCAGTCTATGCAAGAGACGTCTACTCCGCTATCGATGAGAGCAGTGGTGTCGACGGTTTTCAATGTGCTCGAGGGTACGATGAGTTGGAGAGGAATCAGCATTGTATTCGGAATAGTAGGTACAGTTACAGTGGCACATTGTCTAGGAGCTTCTCGCATCGATCAAGGGCTCCGTTTCAAAAATCCTGGTAATCTCTTGGACTTTCGTCTGTTTCTTGGGTTGGGTGGTCGAGAAGGTCGGACATGAATTGGTACGATGTCCTTTCTGCCTACAGCGGAAGCAGAGACCTTCTTTGAAGCAGCGTTCTCGCTCTTCATCGGTGAGTCGAGAGGGACGAGAGATAGAGTCTACATCCATGGCATTTGGGTCACGCTCTTTGGGCGTGTTCGAGGTGGTGAAGTGTCGGTAGGGGAGGGGATGTCGTCATTGGTTAGCGACGTCCTTGGCCAGGTCCCATTGGTTCTGAAACAGAATTGCCTTTTTGTACCATTTGGCAATGGTGGTGGGTACGGTTTCCATGGATAGGATGCGCTCCATGAGGCGGGTGGGGAGACCTGCTCGATAGCACGAGATTAGGACTTGCTCGTCGACGATGGCAGAGAGTTGGATGTTGTTTTGGAATTGGGAGTTATACCTGAGGAGCACCGCTCCCCAAGTTTCCTTTGCTTCCTTGGAAGCCTGATGTGTCTGGAGCCAGATGATGGCATTGTTCCGAGATTCTTGGTGTTCGAAGTTGGCGTTGAACATCTTGATGAAGTCCTCTATTGTCCCAAAGGTAGGAGGAGAGGTCGAGAGACATTTGCTGCGGTAAAGAGCAGCCCAGGATTGTGCGGACCCTTCTGTCATGAAGGAGAGGGCAAAGATAACCTTCTTTGCGTCAGAGGTATAGATGTGTTCATTGATGATCAAGTAGGTTTGGACCGTCTCGAGCCAAGCCTTGGCTTTCGAGAACGACCCATCAAAGGCGGAGGGGGAGGCGATTCTGAGCTCGGTGAGCTTGGTAGTGATACTTCCAGACATGGCTGGTGGAAACCCAAATGGAGGTTGGGGTCGAGCGACGGTGGGGGGTGACAGTGGGGTCGGGGGTCTGGGGATGTTCAAGCTATGCGCTAGGTGATGCGCAAGGTCGAGGTCGTGAGATGGACCGGGGATCAAGATATCCTCATCAAGAGAGTCAGTGGCAGGGTGTTCTTCCGAGTCAGAGACGTCGGTGGGTTCGGGTGATGGTTCCCTGTACGATCGGTTGTCGATACAGGGTCTAGGGTTCTGGGGGCGTCTGTGCGAAATGGTGGCAATACGTGATGGTAGCCGATCAAGAGGAACTTTGACCTTTTGTTATGCTTGGCCCGGGTAAGGTCAAGAGTAGCCGCAAAAGGTGGTCAAGGGTTCAAGGGAGCTACGGATCCGTGAGGACTCTCGTAGGTTCGAAGGGAGGACGTGGTTCCGTGTGGACACTCGACGTCGTTCAAGGGCAAGTCAGGGATCCCGGAGGGACTCTCACTGACAGTCAAGGGAACAGCAGGAGACGCCTGCTGGTTCAAAGGGGATCGAGGGAGCACCCACTCAACAGTAGGGTGAGGACTAAGGGACCAAGGACAATTGATGTAAGAGGTAGATTGCGGAGGTCAAAGTTAAGGAATACATCGATGGTATCTAGGGTTTATATAGAGTGGGACCAAGTTAAGGGTAGGTTGAAATGGAGAAGATATGTCAGTGATGGAATGCGATGGAATCGCGAAGAAGCGGACATATTACGGATGATAAGTAAGCATGCATGAGTAATGCATGAGTAAGAAAAAGGGACGCGTCAGCATCTTTGTAATACAGCCGTATGTGAGTCATACTAAATAGGTAAGATGACAAAGCAGGAAGGTGGGAAGAAAAGAAATAGGGGTCCGTTAAATCGTAACAGGGCGCACGTCTCTGATCCTCTGGTTCCGACCTCCCCGACCTCTACCTCCATTCTGTTATGAATGCTACTTTTTATCGTATGCTTTTCACTTGATTCGAACTCTCGTCCCTATGCATTAAGAAATATGTTCTCACCACTGACACTTATGACTTAGAATTTTTCTCACTTTCAAGTCACGTGACTTCCATCACGTGATCTATGCCTAGACTCGTCACGTGACCAGTCACGTGCCTATGACGTATGCTCTAGACCTCTTATCTCTTATCTATGATGTCATACCTCATGCCTTCCTTATCTACCAATAGGATATGCTCCGGCTTATCAGCCAATCATGTAATTCTTTCTTATCATCATACAACACCCTAGAGTAGCTAGTCTACAAACATGTACATACAATGCTCATGCATATATAAACCCCCAGGCTCCAAGGTGGATCCCCACTTTGAGAGTTCTGGTCATTTGGATCATTACCTCATCCAATCCTCCTAAAGAACAAGTGACGTGCTTGCTACTCCTTTTTATCCTCTTTATTTTTGGAGTCGTATCACATTCCGGTATCTTCTTCAGCCGCCTTCTCCTCCTCCTCCCTTTTCTTCTCTTCGGCCTCCTTGAACCGATCCACCCACTCCGTACTCACTATCTCCCCTTCCACAAATGCCTGCATGGCCTCTTCATCCAGCTCGATGTCCAGACCCAGCTGGTCCGCCTCCGCTCGACCGGACTTCCATGCCACCTGCAAACATGAGGAGATAAGGCTAGAGAGTTGGACGGGACTTACCAAAGCCTCCTTGAAGGTCCTCATCCATATCTTGATGTCCTCCTCCAGCTCCTCCTTGTCATCTGGGACAGTCTTGACAATGTCCAAGACGCAGCCGGTAGCTTCCCGGAACTTCTTGCGGATCGCCTGGCGATGGACCGTGCCAGCGTCGGAAAGGCCTCGGTATTGGTTGATCTTGGATTGCATCGAGTTTTGGGACATGTTGAAGGGATGGATGGATGTAGATGAAGACCGGGGGAGCACACTTTGCCCAAGTCCGATGATTGTTGATGTTTTTCTCATGCTCACGTGACCTGACTGGGGACAGTCAGTATTCAAGTCCCTAGGAGATGTGGAGACCGGTGCGCTGCTACATGTATATCCCTTGTTATCACTCCTTTTACTAGATCTTCTCTTTTCTTTTATTGACTCTTTACTTATCATTCTGAAAGTTACTGTTTGCTAGTAAAGACCACGATTACACCGGTCTTATCCCAGACTTGCACTGGACTTGCACTGGACTTGTTCCGGACACGTCTCGGACTTACTTATGAAGACCGGGTGGTCTGTTATATCCACTTACATCAGTCTCTTTCTTTCTTTCTTCGTTATTTCCAATGGTTCCTTGATTGGTCAGGTACATAGAGTCCAGGCATACTTGGACTATATATTTTGTACTTCTCATATGGAAATGACAGCTACCATTTGGCTCACACCGTCACCGTCTGGGACCGTCTCCCTCCACCATTTTACCATCAACAAGACTGTACCGCCAGTCTCTACTGCTACTCACGACCTCATGCAATATACTGACATCTCCGGACTTCCGGACTACCGACACTCAGAACTCCGAACTTCCGAATAGTCCATTGGTGCGCCTCCGACTTTGGCCTGGTCTCATTCCCTTGAATATAGAGTCCCTCTGGGGCAAACCTAATCGCTCCCCACACAAAACCCAGACACTATAGGGTGGTCAGGACTATCAGGATACCTGGTACCAAGTCCACTCACCCACCTTTCTGTCTTTAAACCGGGTTGCTCTGTTCTTTTGAAAGTGGGTTCCTTCCTTCTCTTGAATGTTTCTTTGTGAAGCATCCAACCTTGTCGCATATAAAGCATCTTCTCTTCCTGATTTGCTTTGCTTTCTTGTCCCAGTGTTCCTTTCTATTCTTTGTATGGATGCTATCGACATCCATTGCGTCTGGGTCTCTTTGAGAGATCCTTCCTTGCTTGATACTTCTTATTCTGTCATCCTGCCTGGAGTGCCTCGTAGCTTTCTCCATCCATCCGTCTACTGTTTCTGGTTCCTTTTCTCCTCCGATAATCTTGTGAACCAAGTGATCAGCCTGTCCCCTCATGTGAAACACTCAAAAATCCAATAGCCTTGCGACTAGAGAACTCTTGGCTCAGAGGATGAGGATGAGGGGGAAACTTGAGGACAACTAAACTGGGGATCCAGTCTAGCATCCCGAGGGTTTATATACTACCTATACTGTATGTACATGTTTGTGTAAATACCATAAAGGGGTATCGTACGATGATAAAAAAGAATTACATGATTGGTCAATAGCATGGATCATATCCTATTGGGTGATAAGCATATGATGTCATAGATAAGAGATAAGGGTCTAGCCCTTGTATGTAAGCATAATTGTGTAAACGGAGTCATGTGAGAAGTCACGTGACAAGGGTCATGTGATATGGAAAATGGACATATGACAAGTCCATTTGTCTTGTGGTGGGAAGGTATTCCCTTAAGTAGAAAGTCTAGAGTTCGAATCAAGTTAAAGTAAAAGAATAAAAGCATAAGAAAAGAGTGTTTGTAACACCACCCCCTTTCTATGGTTGAAACACCAGATCAACCGCAATAGGAATGGTGCTTGGTTCATAGGGGTTAAATATCCCAAAGTGCTTGTCAAAAGCAGCACGTGTGAGTGCCTTTGGGTTCAACTCGTGGAAATGCGCCACTGCATCGGCAGCATTTCTTAAATTAGCTGCTGGTTCCCAGGTGCGCTCCTCTTCGGAGTAACCGGACCAGTGTACTAAATATTCCTTCTTTCTCCCCTTTTGTCGTGCATCCACGATGTGGTCGACTTTCTAGCTCGTCTGATACGAAGACCGGCCCAGGGTTGAAGACAGGTTGGCCATCATTGTTACAAACGCTCTTTTTCTATGCTTTTATTCTTTACTTCACCTTGATTCGAACCCTAGACTTTCTATTTAAGGGAATACCTTCCCACCACAAGACGAATGGACTTGTCGTATGTTCACTTTCCATATCACGTGACCCTTGTCATGTGACTTCTCACATGACTCCCATTACACAATTATGCTTACACATGGGGGCTAGACCCTTATCTCTTATCTATAACATCACATGCTTATCATCCAATAGGATATGATCCATGCTATCGACCAATCATGTAATTCTTTCTTATCATCGTATGATACCCCATTATGGTATTTACCCAAACATGTACATACAACATAGGTAGTATATAAACCCTCAGGACGCTAGACTGGATCCCCAGTTTAGTTGTCTTCGAGTCTTCCCCTCACACTTCCCTCTGAGCCAAGAGTCCTCTAGTCCTCACCAGGCTATCGGGTTTTTGAGTGTTTCAATCATAGCCATAAACATATTTTTTGATCCATGATACGTTAACCACCAGATATATTTTCATTGTTTTGGGTAGGTGCAGTTCAACCACATTGCTACCAATAAGCTTAGTTATCTTAAAGGGGCCCAGGAACTTCTCCATGAGCTTCCTTGATTGGCGCGTGACGCGCAGGTTTTCTGTGGACAGGAGAACTTCATCTCCGATCGCATATTTTGGGGCATTGGAGCGGTGCCTATCCGCTTGAGTTTTCATGTGCGATTGCACTTTTTCTAAAGAGGATCTAGTCTCTTCTAATATTTTAGTTACTTTATTGGTGAGCTCATTGGCAGCCGGTGCCTTTGAGGTGCCCGGTTCTATCCCCAAACGGGGTTCGTAGGTCCGTGTGACCTCGAATGGTGTTTTCTGGGTAGAAGCCTGCTTTTTTGAGTTATAGCTAAACTGAGCGATGGGTAACCATTCAGCCCATTGATCTTGCTTTTCATGGCAAAAGATCCAGAGATACTGCTGTAGATCTCAGATCATTCGCTCTGTTTGACCGTCCGTCTGTAGGTGAGCGGCAGTGGATAATTTAGGTTTGATACCAAGCCGATCTAGCAGCAAGGTCATGACTTTGGACGCGAACTGTGGTCCTCTGTCGGATACAATAGAACGTGGGATCCTGTGATTGGTCCACACGTGTTTTAAATATAGCCATGCCGTATCTAAGGCAGTGACTGTCTTGTTGCAGGGGATGAATTCCACTTCTTTGCTGAATCGATCAACGACTACTAGAATGGAATCAGAGCCCATAG
>JBBPST010000281.1:3651-15164 GCA_038093715.1 Austroboletus cf. mucosus | reverse complement strand
CGAGGAGGAGAGTCGAGCGAGAACGGACCCGGGCTAGATGGGGGGGACGAATCGACGGGGCCGAAGATGGGCGATGACGAGGGCGATGACGAGGGGGTCACGTTCAGTGACGAGGAGGGCGACGATTCGGAAAGCGAATACATGGCAGTTGGAGACTGGGAAGTCGTGTGACCCATTCAACATACACGAAAGCTTAGTAAAGGCTAATACACTCCCTGAACGCTACTGGCCCTTAGAACAACGCCCTGAATGCGGGAAAATTCATATGCTCCGAAAATCTTTTGGAGCTTGTACAGGGACGGCGGTCACGTCGGCGTGTCTAAACGTTCGAAGACCTATCTTGGAGATCCTCAGGCGTGATTTGCAATGTGGGTCTGGACAAGCGACCTCGGCGTCCGTTGTCATCCAATCATGTGGATGTGTCACTCGCTGCTTGGCAGCCAGCAGGGGAAGGACGGCACCTAACTCACGCAGCGTTAGTCGTGCCAACACCGTCAGTTAACGAACCGCCTCACTGAGGGAATAGATGGAGAATCCTTGCCCGGGAGGGAGATGCAACATCTCCCCTTGTAAAGTGAAGTGATCTCCAGGCTTTGCGCCGCACAAAATACGCTCGTCTGGCGGGCAGATTACCTCGACGCGAAGGTCAAACAACCGGAAGCTATCTTCCGCGCTGCCCGGCTCGGAGGTATTCTGCGACATGGTAGTGTCTTGATTACCCTCGATGCCGTGAACTCCGCAGCAAAATACTTGCCAGGCGTGCGAGATCGGCTCTAGCATGCGACTTTTTATCGCCCTCCTCTTGTTTGTTGGCGCTTCAGCCGCCAGTGTCCAAGAACCATTCTCTGCACAGTCCCACCACCGCATCGAGGCAGATGACTTCGAGTTTAGGTGGCCAATTCAGAGGGTCGCAGTTATTGGCGCTGGGCCGAGGTGTCGTCTGTTCCTGTAATCACCGTACCATGTCTTACGCATGCTTTACAGTGGTATGATCTCGTACCACGAATTGACCGAAGCCGGTCTCGAGGTGCGCATCTTTGAACGCGACACCGTCCCAGGAGGCGTTTGGCACTACACCGAAGATACCCCGCTCGATGCTCCTGCACCAAACGCCGCGACTCCAATCAGCGATTTCGTGCCTTCTTTGCCTCCTCCAGGTGTCGATTTACCCTATTCAGAAGAGTTAGAGGCAGACGGCGACATAATAATTGCTCATAGGTTGCCCAGACCACTTTGGGAGACTCTCACAACAAATGTACCTTCGGTGTGTTGCTACTACTTTGCATGGCGCTAAATTTAGAACTCACTTCCCGGTCGTGGGCGCAGCCTTTACAGCGGGTGGGAGGGGAATTTTTTTTTTTTTTTGTCTTAATCTAATTTAAATATCTCAGTTCCTTCAATGGCCTTGGCCTCCAGGTACACCTTGGGGTACCGTTTTCCTGTCGCTTCCTCAAACCAGCCACTAATGCTTTAGCACCAGAACTCACGCACTATCAAGTCCGCAACTACGTCCGATCCTATGCTTCCTACCTCTTCATGAACAGTAATGACGAGAACCCTGCAACTGTTTACAACACTCGGGTGGAGCTTATCGAGAAACGGATCGACGAAGCCGGGCAAGAGCAAGGCTGGAGACTTTGGCTGAAGAAGCTTGAGCCGACTTCATGCAATACCTATCGAGTGACTTGGTGGACTGAAGTGTGTCTCCATCATAGTCAAACGTTCTCTCTTACAGGTGCACGGATATGCAGGATTTCGATGCCGTCGTCGTCGCTTCGGGAAAATATAATTCACCACTGATGCCGTCCATTCCGGGTTTGGACGTTTGGATCCAACGGTTTCCCGGTCTTATTCGTCACTCCAGACAATATCGACGACCAGAAAGATATGCGAATCAGACAGTGCTTATTGTTGGTGCATCCGTGAGTCATCATCAACATTCATCTTTATATTTTATTGACAAGTCGCCATGCAGATTAGTGGTTCTGAAATTTCTAGAGACCTGAATCATCATGCTAGAAAGATTTATCAGTCTTATCGGGTGAGAGGTGAAAGATCTCGTATGATAACATCTAACTCTGTCGTTTCAGCATTCCAATGGTACGGATCACTGAAGTGTCGATTTACAACCAACTTCCCGTAAATTTTGACTTCGTTATAGATAGTAGGATGCACTACAGGGCAAACAATTTCTTGCGTCGAATCCCCCGAAACACTACCCTGGTTGGAGAAATCAAACAGTTCTTCCCGGTACCCGAGGGATCCCCAATTTCATCTGGTCTCGTGGAGCTCAAGAACGGAACTGTACGTTTTGTCTCGTTCTTCCGAATATCCTTTTCGAACACCTTTTCTAGATTCTATCGGGGATCGATAGCGTAATCCTTGCAACTGGCTATCGATATTGTTATCCATTCTTGTCACAATACTATGATGATGCAACATATACACCTCATGAGGGTTCCTCTCCGACGGTATCCCCATTCCTTCCCTTAGATGGCTCGCACATCCGAGACTTGTATCTTGACATGTTTTATATCCCGGACCCTACGCTTGCATTCGTCGGTGGCGCGTCGCCAGTTCTATTCATCATTTATCACCTTTGCTCATTCAAGACGTACAGTTGTTCAGGCTCCACCCTCGTTCCAGTTTGGGGACTATGTAGCACTCGCGCTAGCCAAGGTCTGGACGAACACGGCGAAGCTCCCGAGCACTCCGACGATGCGGGCGTTACACGCAAAAACGGTGGAAGAACGTGGTGGATACGGAAAGTATGCCTTGTTCTTGGGTCCAACACGATCTCCTGGTGAGTCACTCTCATTCTTTGTGTCATCCTCCCAGTGATGGGTTGCCCATGTCAGCTGTTGTTGCCAATTTCATTGGTTGGTTGAACTCTGCGGCGGCCAAATACGGCGGCAAACAGGTCCGTCGTACTTGCCTCTCTTTTCTCTCTTCTTCTGGCCTCCTGACGACTCTTCAAGATTGATGGACTTCTCAAGTAGTACGCCGATTATTTCGTGTGATCATTGTAAGTAGGTGTCCTGCGTCACGCTAGGAACACACTACGTAGGCGAGTTCGAAGGGGAATGGATGTGGGTGATGGGGATGGCAACATCGCCGAGAGACGGGCGAGTGCATGTGAGGGGATCATGTTCTATACATCGTGGAACTGTACAGAAGTCTCTCGTCGCTCGAGAACGACAATAAGCTACTTAAATATGTATAGGAGGACAATAGACTCGGTTCGGCATATTATCGGCCCGGTCCGCGTGCAACCGTTGTGCGATCCTTACATCATCGGTCTCCACTAACGCGTGGGACAGTTCCAAAGAGGTTGCGTATTATTGGCAAACAGCTCGTTTCGGAGCGCCGCTTAAGGATAGCTTATCCAAGGAGGACGAAACGGTGCTCGTTTCTCTAGGATATACACTTAGGAACGACGAGGATGTGAGCGAGGACGCTCCGCTGGCCATCTATGACGATGACTGGTGATTAGATGGGAAGTTGGGTCGGGGAGAGGGCTAAATGAACTAGTTTCTGTAATTCTTTTTGTCAAAGCTTTGGATGTACAACGTAACAGCCTGGATGATAGTACTAGTGTGAGTCTTAGTCATATAAGTTATCCTAGTATACTACCACTTTTGGTGTACACTCTTTGAATCCGACCAACTTTCTTCCCCACCAATGGTCACCCTTGGGCAACGCTACTATACTTTCTTGCCCTTTCATTCAACAGTGTTGCAACTGCTTACAACACTCGGATGGTGCATGCCGTCGTGAAGTGGATCAACAAAGCCGAGCAGGAGCAGTGTCTGGAGGTTCTGGCGTTGCGTCTTACAGATGACAGATATGCAGAGTTTCGAAACTGTCGTCGTTTCCTTGGGCAAGTCTAATGCACTTTCGATGTCATCACTCGAGAATCATTGATGTATGTAAACAATGCTTCTTGTTAGCGCATCCGTAAGCCATCTTTTGGAATTGTATTGATACTAAAGCGTCGTGCAGACCAACTGCCGATATGATAAATTTGACCCTGTCATAATATTGAAGCATTCTAATGGTAATATTTCCTGCATCGAATTCCCTGAAAGACTGCGCCGGTTGGACGATTCGACTTCTTCCCGAGAGATCTCCGTATTCATCTTGCCTCGTGGAACAGTAGAATGGAATCGTGCGGTTTGAGGTATCCTTTACCGTGATGGTTGAATCTACCAGGAATCGTTCGAGACTGACTGTCGTTATTACCCATTCCTGTCAACACTATGACGGCTTCGGTTTGAACAGTATTTCCTTTCCTTGGCCATTTCATCATGCGTCTCTTTAAGACGTGCAGCTGTTCTGGTCCACCCCCGCTCCAGTTTTCAGGTTCGTGCCGGCCAACGTCTGGATGAACACAGAAAATCTCCCCGAGCGCTCCGATACTGTGGGCATCGTATGCGAAGATACTGAAGGGACGGGTGGTATGGACATGGAATGGACGTCTTGTTCTTGGGTTCCACCGTGGCAAGTCGTCGTTCTCTACTGTTATGGCTACGTTCTTGTTAAGCTTTTCTCGGCGGTTGGGTATGGCGGCGAGCAGGTTCGTTGTCCAGTGCACTAGTTCCTGGTGCAGACATCAGTGGCTAGGCCAACAGCAACGACCCCTGTACCGCTACTAAAGGCCTGCTCTCGCTCGTTAACCTTTCACCTCCAGCCCCTAACCCGCACTGCCACAAAACGATGAAGTCGTTTTGTAAGTCTGGCCTTGGCTCATTCGTGGAACACTTTTCTGCTTATTAGAAAGAGATGGAGTGACGCTTTCATCTACTGAACGACGAGGATCAAGTGGGGGAGAACGATGCCTTTGACAAGTGCGGGTGTGAGTTCGGCCCGTGCTACTACGTAAGTTGTTGTCTATTCGAATACAATATAATATGTTCCGACTTGCTCTCCTGTCTCAGTGGATAGATTAATTTGACTGTGTCATACCAAGCATCGATCACTTGCCATATGAACGACCGACTTGCTTCAAATTGGTACTTGACTTGGGCGACATCTTTTCTCAGGCTAAACCGTAGTAAACGTACCGATGATTCATGCGCCCATAATCGGACGTGTAAGGGCGTGCTGGTCTGGGACCCGTCTGAAAGGAGGAAGGATGGGACGAACCAATCTTTTAAATGCCGGCTAGTCATAAAAGTAAGGGAGTGCGGCATGAATACGCAGGTATCGATATCCCGCCGCGAGGCAATGAGCAGTGAAGTGTCAAATCAAGAAATTGAGTCGGTACACAAGAAGGTCAGTCAGCCGAAAGCGCTTATCTAAACTAGAATTTGACGCAAACAACTGTTCTTGATGGGCAGGTGTGGCATCGATGCGTCCCATTTGGTGACTCCAGTCCTTGAAGGCGCACACAATGAATGTCGAACATTTGAAATTCGGAAGGTATGTTGACTGAGGTTGATCGAACTGATACCATTGTACATTGACATTTCCAGACCACCACCGAGCGGAAACAATGGAGGGTCTCAGTGCTGTTTCGGAGCCATTTCGGAAATGCGGTGGGTTCAAAACTGATAAAAAGCTCAAAGACAAGAATTTTCTCGATCGTATGAGCCCGTATATCGCCATGATGCACCCAATCGTTACCGGCAAACCCACCACCGTCCAGATCAATGGAGTGACTGCTCTCGAGGAAAATATCGGACATGCTCGGCTCTTCATTCCGAACGTACTTGCTAAGTGGCCCTGGCCGCGCCGTATCAACCCGCACTACCCCGCAGTCAAGAAGGAGGCGGATGATTGGGTGACAAGTTTCCAAGCGTTCACCCCGAAAGCCCAGGATGCCTTCAGTCGAAGCGACGTTAGTAAGTACTGTCATTCGCCCAAATTCTACATACTTATCTCTCCCGGTAGATCTCCTTGCCTGTATGGCCTTTCCGGACGCGATTAAAGGTAATTTCTTGGCGTGTACATGTAACGGATTATTCATCTGTTTCTTCCCCCCAGAGCGTGCCAGGGCTGGTTGTGATTTCATGCACGTACTCTTCATCTTCGACGAGTACTCTGATAGGTCAGCACCTGCGGAGGTCCGTGAGCAAAAGGAAATCGTGCTCGATGCACTTCGGAACCCTCATGCACCGCGCCCGAAAGGAGAGTGGGTTGGCGGGGAAGTGGCACGTCAGTAAGTGTCTTGATGTTTCTTAGATGACGCCTACATTCACCCTGGGTAGATTCTGGGAATTAGCTACACGAAACGCCACCTCCGTTTCTCAGAAGAGATTCATTCAGAGCATGGACGAATATCTCGGGGGTGTTTTGCAAGAGTCCATCCACAAAAAGGATCGTCGCATCCTTGATATCGACAGCTATATCGAATTGCGTCGGCGCACCAGCGCTGCGATGCCTTCTTTCTGCCTCGTGGAACTAGGATTAGACATCCCCGACGAAGTGATGTCGCACCCTGCCATGCAGGAGATGGTTCTGGCAGCCAATGACATAATAGCCCTTTCTAACGTCAGTGGTGTTCCTAATTTTTGTACAATACTGACGTCATCGTTCTAAAGGACATATTCTCGTACAACATGGAGCAGCGACGTGGGGACGACCTTCACAACATTATCACATGCGTCATGAACAAGTACGGTACGGACGTCAACGGTGCCATGCTCTGGATTGAGGACTTTGTTGCCGGCCGTGTGGATAGCTTCCATGCTGCCATGGCGGCGCTTCCGAGATGGGAAGAGCCCTTGAACTCGCAGGTGAAGGAGTACTGTGATGGTTTGGGATACTGGGTACGGGCCGCTGACGAGTGGAGCTACGAAAGCGAGAGATACTTTGGGGACAAGGGCCTGGAAATCAAGGAGAGTAGATGGATGTCGCTCATGCCGAGGAAGACCACATCCGAGATTGGCCCCGTGCACATCGACAGTTCTTTATTGTGATTGTAAAGCAGATAGCACGGTCGGAGTTGGATCTCTTGGCTTTAAAATTTGTGTTCGTCGCGTTGATTTTCGTCGGAGGTTTGCGTCAGACGTAAATGCAGGGTTTTCCACTACTACTTCAGTACTGATAGGACATCAGGTCCCGCAGCCACTGCATCCGATTTTACGTGCAGCTCGTCGATTGGATGGCCTTGTTTAGAACAAATTCATCTTGCCTGCGCTGGGGAGACACTAATAAGGGTAGGTAGGCAGATGTAGCTAAGGCGTTTCAGTCACGCCTACCACTTTGTGTGTGCACGTGGGAATTACAGCACATCGCACTCTGTCATGTCTGTCGTCACATACCTGTTTGCAGTTGCCAACGAAATTAGTATTCAATAAGACAATGTAACACGCAGTGCAGATAAACGATTGAGGTTAGGCGGTAATCACGAAAATGTAAAGATCACGTATGACTTTGAATCCAAATCACACAGTATTCTACAACCGCTGCTAATCTGCTATGTAGCAATTTAATGACCTCTGGAAAGGGGTTACGAGCGAGCGGGACACCTGAGTACGCGGACTCGAAGGATGTCAAAATGCGACTTGATAGGTAATGTGTGTACATGCGGTGGATAGCTAAGATGAGAAAGATAATACCAGGCGATAACCAATTCGCTTAGGATAGCCACTAGCGAATCAGCCGATGGATCGCTTATCTCGTGTGTACGCCGTCACCATTATTGGTATTGTCGGAGTGCCGTGTATACGACCGGAAGCAAACCGTGATCTAAGCATCGCACTGATCGTAGCGAACCCATAAATTGAGAAAAGGGTCCGTGGGACAAGTTGATTGTGCACTGGTAAAAAAAGAAAGAGCTGCATGATACACGCATCAAGTACGGGGGCAACCATCATCCGGGAGCTCCCGTCTCATGTGAATAACAATATTGTAGCACGTTCAGATCTGTATCGTGGTATACAATTCAGAATACGACATCAGTTGAATTACATACCTTAACCACCTGCGAAAACTTTCACATCAACATCTTCGCGTACGACTGAAACAAGCTGGTTGCGTATTCATAGTCGCCGAGTGAACGGCAAGTGCATACTGAACCCGTAGTAGTACACACGACACGATTCGGGAAATATTGCTGCCACCTTTATATTCTTACACTGGTTTCTGAGTCGAGCCGGACGAGCCGCCCTCCGTCTACAAATTATGGAACACCCCAAAGTCTGATCCTAATCAATCGACGGCATTCAGAGTGCCTGTGCCTGAGTGTAGAGAATAGTATAAGCGTGACTAATCCCGAAAAAATCAGTGACACGGTTGGACGCCCCATGCCAACTTGAAAACTCAAACAGGAACCAGTACACTGTAGGGGAAACCGTCGGGGTTAATGTATACTTTGTTGAATTTGAAGGAACACCGTTTGTATGGTCCAAGACGTTCACATTTTGAGAGCCAGAGCTTTCGTGCACACATTCGCTTATGGCCTTGTCTAGGAGGAACCCGAAATATTCCAATGGGACATGGACCCTTCGAAATAATTATAGTAGATAATCCACGGTATTTTGATGCACTTACATGCGGGATTGATCAGAGAGTGATATGGTGGTGCCAACTGAGATTAGCCGAACGGTGACGTTGGCATTTCTAGACAGATATGAGAATTGAAACCTTCCACCTGGACCGGGATACGGTGTCACCAGTGATGGTGATTGCCGATGAGGAATAGGAACAGGAAATATGGGAGTTCATGATTGATAAAAGGCCAACATAGAACTAAACCTTGTCAGTATCATAGGTCATGTATACTTCATCTTTGACATCCTGGCTTTTCACCAGCCTGTTCATCCATGTCGCACTCTGTGTTGTTATGATCCTAATCGCCAAGAGGCGCGAAACCCTCACCGACAAACACACAGTCCGGGCCAGAGGGGTGTCTGTCCTCGAGAAAAGTAGAGGACACGCTAGACTCTTCATTCCAAACGTGCTCACTAGGTGGCCCTGGCCGCGCCGGATCAACCCACATTATGCTGAAATCAAGAAGGAGGCGGACGCTTGGGTGACAAGTTTCCGAGCATTCAACTCGACGGCCCAGGACGCCTTCAATCGCTGCGAATTCAGTGAGTGCTATCGTTTACAGATGTTCCGCATACCTATGCCTATTTCTGTTCGGTAGATCTCCTAGGATGTCTAGCGTACCCGGACGCGAGTAAAGGTAGGTATTACCTTACGTACGCCTTCTAGTGCCAGTGCTTACCCATCCTTTTGTCAGAGCATGTCAGAGCTGGTTGCTATCTCATGCACACACTTTACATATTCGACGAGTACTCTGATAGGTCAACACCCGCGGTGGTCCGTAGAAAAAAAGATGTCGTACTTGATGCACTTCGGAGCCCTCATACCCCGCGCCCAAAAGGAGAGTGGGTTGGCGGGGAAGTGGCACGTCAGTAAGTGTCTTAATGTTTCTTAGATGACGCCTACATTCACCCTGGGTAGATTCTGGGAATTAGCTACACGAAACGCCACCTCCGTTTCTCAGAAGAGATTCATACAGAGCATGGATGAATATCTCGAGGGTGTCCTACAAGAGTCCATCAATAAAAGGGACCGCCGTATCCTTGATATCAAGAGCTATGTGGAACTACGTCGTCGCACCAGCGCTGTGAAGCCTTCGTTCACCATCAATGAGCTACGGTTAGACATCCCCGATGAGGTGATGTCGCACCCTGCCATGCAGGAGATGGTTCTGGCAGCTATTGACATAATAGCCTTTTCTAATGTCAGTGATGTTCCTGAAACTCTAATTTGTATGATACTGACGAGATTGTTGTGAAGGACATATTCTCGTACAATATAGAGCAACGGCGTGGAGACGAGCTTCACAACATTATAACATGTGTGATGAACGAGGATAATACAGACGTCAATGGGGCCATGCTGTGGATTGAGGACTTTCTTGTTGGTCGTGCGGAGAGTTTCCATGCTGCCATGGAGGCTCTACCGCAATGGGAGGAACCCTTGAACTCGCAAGTGAAGGAGTACTGCAATGGTTTGGGTCAGTGGGTACGAGCTGATAACGAGTGGAGCTTTGAAAGCGAGAGATATTTTGGTGACAAGGGCCCGGAAATCAAAGAAAGTAGATGGATATCACTCTTACCGAAGACTGAGAGCACGTCAGAAATTGGTCCCGTACATATTGACAGCTCTCTGCTATGACTACGACACGTTTGCATCTGGAGGTCACGTGTACATGTATCTCAAATAATAGTATACTTAGGTGAAGCTCCACTCTGATATCGGCACACAATTGTAGCCCTGCGTTCGTTGGTTCACAAATGATCATATCCTTCTAAAAGCTTCGGTACGCGATTTTTTTTCTCCTTAACGTGTTTTTCTTAGGTCATCGGAGTTTTGTGGGTTACGCCACGTGGTTTTTCCCGTGCATGCCAACATACGCCTTTCCAACACTGGCTATCTGATCCGCTCCATCGATTTCTTTTGGACCTTGCTGGTAGCATTTCATCGCGGCTATTTATGGATCTGCGAACATGGTATGTCCCGGTTTTTATTGTTGCAGCGGTCTTTTATTTATGCTACTTTCAGGGGTAGGCCCAAAACGCGTTCAAACAATATCTGAAATTTAGCATGTTATCACCAGGAATTCAGTCTATGGGGTGGATGGGTGTGAATACCCTTTAATACATCCGGTTATAAGTTGACAGATCCTCACCGCCTTCCTTGTGCAATATATAACACGCTAAAGTGTTGTTTCATTTTTTTTACTGCTATCGTATATGGACGAGTGAGCCGTTGCTCTTCTTATGGGCATGTGGTACATAGTAATGTTTCAAAAGTCAGCGGGAAGAACAGAGTTCTCACTCTTTCTGTCGTCAACTCAAATCTGTTACTACCGATGACACATACCTTACTTTGTTGCAGCTGGTCTTCGCGACTTCGGGATGTAGTAAGTCTTTCGAAGCACCGAGTGTCGTTCCATTTTTCATTTTCACTAGCTGCTGGAGCGTGTATACGGTACTCTTATCGACTCGCAAGAGAATTACTATCTAAGGGTACAGTGTTGACGGGTTTGTGCACTCCTTTATGTCGACTAATCCTTTTATAGTGCTCGAGTCGGATCTTTACAAGGTCTCTGGTAGGGCATCACATACTACTACATCTTGGTGTTCACTGATTTCTTCGAACACATCTAAGTTAATCCCACTGTTCGGTGGTGCAAACAATATCTGTGGCATCCTCATCACATGCGGTGTTTTCGGATATACGTGGAAATCTGGATTTCGGACTCGCCGACGGACTATTATTCAGGATTTGGCCACCATCTCCATCAACATGGGCGTTTTCTGATCAGCATCTTAGCTTTTCTCAATTGTATAGTGGTAGGTTTGAAATAATTTGTATGTTCCCGAGCCACTGACTTACAAATGAAAGTATTTCGTTCCAGGCAAGAACCAATGGGTAAGCGGAATCGGCTTCCTGGTCCCCCGATGTGAGGACGATGTTTCAAAATCAACAGACGAGCGCGATTCCGATGCACTCGACAACGAAATGTAGGGTATGTTGGCCGTGCAAGTGCA
>JBBPST010000277.1:0-15610 GCA_038093715.1 Austroboletus cf. mucosus | reverse complement strand
CCCCAGATTCTAGGATAATCGGGGTTTCATCCACTACTTCGTATCCTTCTCGGATTAAGTTAATGTGGGAGCTTTCGGCTAACTCCTTCCCTTTACCACTTTGAGACTGGCTCTCCGTGGGTTCCTCAGGTGCATAGGTTTCTAAACATAAATATCTATTTGCGGCCTGAGTTCCTAGATTACTCAGGTCGCCTTCCCTTTTCCCTTCTTGGAAAAGTGGGCGCAGATCTCCGCATATGTCATTCCTTTTAGATCCGCCAGGGATCTGTCTTCCTTTTCCGCGGCCTTTGCGCCGTCGGTTTTGGCTTCCTCCCATGAGGTCGCCCCTTCTTCCTTTTTGGCACTGCATGCCTGCCTATCTCCTTTCTTGAAGCAGGACTCCTTGTGTTTGCCCTTCCAACCGCATTCTTTGCAAGTGGGCTTCTTGCAGTTCTTTATCATGTGGCCTTGTTCACCACATGCGAAGCACAAGCCTGGCTTCGGCTTCTCTCCTTTGGCGGCCTTTGCCTGCCTATCCTTGTTTGAGCCCGAAGACTCACCTTGCCGACCACCTTGTGCAAGCCGGTAGCTCTCCTGACCCTTAGCGATAGCCCGGATGTTGGTCAGGGTAACATCCAGGTTTGCAGACCTCATGTTGGTCTTGTATAGTTCCTTAATTATCTCCTGAGAGACGTGCTTCTCCAGGAGATGGATCCCAAATTGAGACCCGACTTTGGCCTGCTCGTAGAGCAAGACCCATTTGGACAAAAATGTGTCAATGTCCACAGTTCCTTGTTTAAACGACATGATCTGCTGCGTCGCCCAGTCTTTCTGGAGTTGGGGTCGGAAGAGCCCCTCAATTTCCGCGACAAGATTATCCCAATCCGTCAGCATACTTGTTCCGTTGGCCAGACGGAGTAGCTCCCTTTCGGCTACGTAGGCCCCTTTGACTCCTTTGAGTTGTGACAAAATGGCATAGGCCCTATTCGGCCCGTTTGGTGCGAACAAGCCATCCTGCAGCTTCGTCGCGAATTCCCGAGGGTGGGAGTCTAGCCAAGATCAGATCTTGACCCACCACTCCTCAAACTTCCCACGGGTCCCATCATAGGTCCCGGGGTCCGAGAAGATCTCCACCTTGGAGCCTCCCGTGCTACTTCCAGCAGCTCTTCCACCTTGGGATCCCCAATCCACAAGTGAGAGTGCCTCTCAAGTCCGCACCTCATTCTCTTGGGCGCGCGTCTCTGTGTTTGCCAACTTTACTGCAGCTTCCTGCAGATTGACCTCCATCGCAGCTTTTTCCTGTTGCAGTGCCACCACTGCATTGAGTAAATTTTGGATTTGTGCCGTCTGCGCATTGACCAATGCCACAACCTCTGCCAGAGTAGGTGTTGACATGGGGAGGGATAGGGTTAGCTAAAAGAAAAGCAAGTTTGTCAAGTCTTTCTTTGTACGACAGGTGATCTAGATCACAGATCAGATCGTATAGCTCCTGTAGCTTTCTCTCATACTTTTCTCGCATCAAGCGATCATACCAGCAGTTCAAGATAGCCGCTTTATATAAAGTGTATTGTTCCGGAATATTGACTAGTACTCCAGGAACGTAAAGGGGGAGAAGGTGGGGTAGTCTCTAGCAGGCTTCTTTAGTACTGCTCTTGTATGTAAGTAGGGCCTAACGGTATAGGGCCCTCTTTTAATGGTTGCGCGATCCTGGCGCTGCTTCACCGGATCCGCCTCATAGACTCGTTGGGGACAGGGGACTGGTTCCCAGTAATTATACCTGGGCTTCTTTACCGTCCTCGGCCTCTCTGCGACTGCTACCTCGTTCCTAAGCTCTGCCGCTAACTTCTCTCCAAAGACTAGCCGGAAGGCGTCTAGCTCTCCCACAGGTACTAAGTCTTCTAATTGGACCCTGGATGTCTCTCACACCAAGGAGTCGTTGGGGTCCTGCTCAGCGAACTTGTCCTCTGCTCTTGTCCACTCTACCTCCGCAATGGCGCGCGCAGCTTCTGCGGCCTCTCCATAGGTGGCGAACCTTCCGCCCTGCGACGCTGTTGCTTGGTTCACTGACGAGGCAACACCAGACCGTCAGTACGTAAGACTTTTTGCCTTCGTTTCTCGACTAGGTGCGTCCGCCACTCACGTTGCCCGACTTACTTCTGCTTGCAAGTCCTTCTGCGATAGGTGATGGGGTTTGGTAAGGGTGAGACTTCTTCAATAGCTCCTTCGGCTATTTGTAGGCTTCAAGGGGGTACTTGACGAGGGTACCAGTTGAAGAGGTAGTTTACTTGTAATGAAACACTCAAAAACCCTATAGTCTGGTGAGGACTAGAGGACTCTTGGCTCAGAGGGAAGTGTGAGGGGAAAACTCAAGGACAAGTAAACTAGGGATCCAGTCTACCGCCTGAGGGTTTATATACTACTCTACTTGTATGTACATGTTTGGGTAAATACCATAACGGGGTATCATACGATGATAAGGAAGAATTACATGATTGGCTGATAAGCCAGACCATATCCTATTGGATGATAAGTGCATGATGTCATAGATAAGAGATAAGGGTCTATATATCATCCATAATATGTTCACTTCTTTGCAATTCCATCGCATTCCATTGCTGACATATTTTCTTCATTCTGACCTACCCTTAACATGTTTATCTCCTATATAAATCCTCAATGTATCCTTTAACTTTGACCTCCGCAATCTACCTCTTACATTGATTGTCCTTGGTCCCTCAGTCTTTACCCTACTGTTGAGTGGGTGCTCCTTTGATTCCCCTTGAACCAGCAGGTGTCTCCTGCTGCTCCCTTGACTGTCAGTGAGAGTCCCTCCGGGATCCCTGACATACCCTTGATCAATGTCGAGTGTCCATACAAAACCACATCTCCTTTGAATCTACGAGAGTCCTCATGGATCTGTAGTGTTATGCTTGGCCTGGGTAAGGTCAAGAGTAGCCGCAAAAGGTGGTCAAGGGTTCAAGGGAGCTATAGATCCATGAGGACTCTCATAGGTTCGAGGGGAGGACGTGGTTCCATATGGACACTCGACGTCATTCGAAGGCAAGTCAGGGATCCTGGAGGGACTCTCACTGACAGTCAAGGGAGCAGCAGGAGACGCCTGCTGGTTCAAAGGAGGTCAAGGGAGCACCCACTCAACAGTAGGGTGAGGACTGAGGGACCAAGGACAATCAATGTAGGAGGTAGATTGCGGAGGTTAAAGTTAAGGGATACATTGAGGGTATCTAGGGTTTATATAGAGGAGAACCAAGTTAAGGGTAGGTTGGAATCAAGAAGATATGTCAGCGATAGAATGCGATGGAATCGCAAAGAAGCGGACATATTATGGATGATAAGTAAGCATGCATGAGTAAGGAAGAGAGATGCATCAGCATCTTGGTAATACAACTGTATGTGAGTCATACTAAATAGGTAAGCAGGGATGACAAAGCAGGAAGGTGGGAAGAAAAGAAATAGGGGTCTGTTAAGTCGTAACATTACCCCTGTTGTACAATCAAATCCACGATGAAGATTAAGGTGAACCACATGGGAAACCAGTGATGTTACCCCAGCCAGTGCTATCGATGATCGAGTCATCATAGTCATAATCCTCTACTGGAGGGGGGGTAGATACCCGGGGATGAGAACATCGGTAAACTGTACCGCAGGGTTGGATGGGAAGGGGACGAGAGCCAGAATTCAAGGACCTGGAGGAGCGAGAGGACCTATGGGATACAGGAGATGACGGAGAAGGGGAAACAAGAGGTGCGGGGGAGCGACGACGGGAGGGGCATGTCCCTTGGGTATGTCCTGGGGCAGAGCGGTGGCAGTACGGGCATTCGTACATGGTACAATAGACCCGAGTGTGTCCAAGATGTCTACAGATAAAGCAAGACTCATGGTATCGGGGGTGGTTGGATGCGAGAGTGGTAGTGCCATTATTGCCAGTCCAATAGTTCTCTGCTCGTTCTAAGGCAGTAACCTCTTTTGGAGCAAGGGGGGATGAGGAAGCAGAGGGGGTGGTTGCCATGGATGTTGTCGGGAGAGGGAGGTTCAATTCTCACACGTATCGTGAGATGTCGTCTAAAAAGTCTGTCATCTCAAGTTGGTGCATAAGTTGCACGAGGTCTTCCTCCATGGATCGTTGGAGGTTGTGGAGGAGTAGGTTTCATAATGCTTCACTGGCATAAGGGGGGGAGTTCTGGGCAATCAGCCCCAAGCGGGAGTTGGTGAGGAAGATACGGTAGAGGAGAAGGAACAGGGAGTTCATGTCGGTGTGGGCATCAATGGTAGTGGCATGGTGACAATTTTGGAGGGTGTGGATTGTATTGAGGACTAGACTGTTGGGGAGGGGTTCTGGACGAAGAGGAAGAGCAAGACGGGGGATAGAAATGGACGAGACTGGGCGAGCAGAGAGTCTTTGTGCGAGGGGAATGGTGGCAATGGATGTGGGGGGAACTGGGGGAACGTAGGTTGAGGGAGAGAGGTATTCCTCGTTGTTGGCTGTAGTGTTCCAGCCAGTTTCGACAATGTCTGAGGAGGTGTTCCTCAACAAGAGGGGAAGGGTGACATTGTTTATAGTCCTTGAGTGCGGACTTTGAATGAGATAAGTTCCTTTCAGGTTCCCAAGAGTCTTCTTCTGCCGTATATCCTTTCCATCGGATCAGGAAGGAACAGGAGGTCAGAGGTCCGCGGTGTTGTAATATCTTCTCAATTTCATATTCCTCTTCTCCGTTGATAAGGTCAGGTGGAGGGGAAGGGAAGTTCGGGCTGTGTATGGGGTTTTCGCGATAGGGAGATAAGAGGGAAGCATGGAAGACCGGGTGGATTTACCAGGTTCGTGGGAGTTGGAGTTCATAGGTGATAGGGGATAGGACTTTTGTGATAAGGAAAGGTCCTTCTCTTTTTGAAGCAAACTTGGGGTCGGCAACCCGTCGTTTCAGGTTTCAGGCTTCCAGCCAGACCTTGTCTCCTTTGGTAAAAGGGATAAAGAAGCAGTGAGTTTGGGATGCCATGACTTGTCATGCAAGTTCATGGGAAGCTAGTGCTTCATTTTGTGCAGCGGTGAGGGACTTTAAGCGTGTTTCTAAGGCAGGGATGTTGGAATTGGGTATGACTGGGGGAAGAGCACGGGGTTCATATCCCATCATGAGGTAGAACGGAGTTTGTCCAGTGACAGAGTGGGTTCGATGGTTATGGGCGAATTTGGCGTGGGGAATGAGATCGGACCAAGACGTGGGGTTACTTCCACAGAAGATGCGGAAATATGTTTCCACTTCTTGGTTTACTCGTTCGGTTTCACCATCGGTCTGTGGGTGGTAGGCAGTGGAGAGGGCAAGGGAATATCCAAGAGCTTTTCCAAGTTCTTTGGCAAAGGAAGAAGTGAATTGGGGGCCATGGTCGGAGATAATTTTATCGTAAAGTCCAAACCTGAGGTAGACTTTGTGGAAAAAGAGTGCGGCGACTCCTTCAACGGTGATGGTTTTCTTAGTGGGGCAAAGAATTACCCCCTTCGTAAGTCCATGGTCGACCACGACCAAGAGAGTATCGAAGCCCGAGGAGGGGGGAAGGTTGGTGATTAGATCGCAAGAGATCTGTTGGAAGGGTCGGGTGCAGGTAGATTTGATGGGGGTGAGGGGGGGTACCGTAGGGTGTGTGTTGGCCTTGTTCTGTTGACAAGAGGCACAACCTTCGACGTATTTGCGTACGTATTGCACTAGACCTGGCCACCAAAATTCAGCAGTGACAAGCTGACGGGTTTTGAGATATCCTGGGTGGCTGGCTGTGGAGTGGTCGTGGCAATGTTGGAGGATGGAACGTCGAAGAGTGTCATCAGCAGGAACATAGACACGTCCCTGGTAGGTGAGGACACCGGCAGTGTATTGCCAGTCAGAGAGTCAGGAGCGGAATGTGGGGGGGATCGTTCCATCAAAGGATTGGAGTATTTTGGTGACAATGGTGTTATCCTTGGAGTGGGAAGCGATGAGGTCGTGGAGAGTGAGGTCAATGGAGCGAATAAAAAAGGAGGGGGGAAGGAGTACTACTCCGTCGTTATCCTCTTCTGAGGAAATAAGGTCAGGGCGATGCGACAGAGCATCAGGGCCTGCAAGGTTCTTTCCAGGTATGTGTACCATGGTGAGATCAAAGTCAGCGAGGTCGAGGAGCCAACGAGCTTGTCGGCGGTTTAACATTTGGGCTGACTGGAAGTAGGTCAGGTTCTTGTGGTCGGTGAAGACCTGGATCGGGTGGGAGGCGCCATGGAGGTAGTGTCTCCAGGCTTTCAGGGCTCGGATGATTGCAAGGAGTTTATGATCATAGATGTCGTAATTCCGTTCAGCAGGGGAGAGGGAATTGGAGAGGTAGGAGCATGGGTGCCAATCGCCATTGGTGTCGGTTTGGAGAAGGATTGCTCCAGTGGCAAACTTGGAGGTGTCAGTGGCAATGGTGAATGGGGCAGAGAGGTCAGGGAGTTGGAGGACGGGTTTTGAGAGGAAGAGTGATTTTAGGTTGTCAAACGACGTCTGACAAGAGTCACTCCACTGCCAGGGAGAGGTTTTCTTTGTGAGGTCTATGAGGGGTCGGGCGATACGGGAGTAGTTAGGGATGAAGCATCAGTAGAAATTTGCAAATCCAAGAAAAGATCGAACATCTCTGAGTTTCTGGGGGGTAGGCCAGGATGCAATGCCGTCAAGCTTGACGGGGTCCATATGTTACGCTTTTGATTATTATGCGTAACTTAGGACGGAACATGTAGTGTGTAGTCCTTCCTTATAGCTATAGAGTGTCCTCTGTGGTGACACTAAGTCCAATAGATATGGGGGTCTCAAACAAGAGGCAGCGCACTCAGGTTTGGATGCAGGCACTACGTGAATTGCATAGATCTAGCTGGGGAATATAGTACATGACACTGGGAATATATATACTAACTACAGAGGCTGTGGTCATAGGAATACTCGCCCCGAAAGAGAGATAGGCTGTGGAGGACAGTGTTCATCAGGAAAGCTATGGCTGCACAGATCTAGCTGCGTAGTGATAATCAGAAAGGCAATGTAACAAAGGCAGTTCTACTGCACATTTGATGATCAGGAAAGCTATGAGGAGATGATCATCAAAGATATTTAGAATGAGGCAGAGAAAGAGTAAATGGAATCGTCCTCAAAGGAGGCGAAGATCATATCTGAATAGGAGGTGTAGTCCGAAGAGTGTAAGGAGGTGGAAATTGTAACACCATAGCAAGCTGACCTGGTTTGACGATCATGCCCAGATATTCGACTTCAGGTGATGTGAATTTGCATTTTTCAAGTTTGAGATGAAGGTCAAGTTCCTTCATTCATTGGAGGACACGCTTCGTCTGTTCAGTGTGTGTCTTCTCGTCGGGGGAGAAGATGAGGAGGTCATCCATGTAAATGACAAGCCAGCCTTCGGCAATCATATCGCAGAAGGAATCGTTCATAAACCGCTGGAAGGTGGTGGGAGAGTTGGTGAGACCGAAGAACACAACAGTTGGTTCGAAGAGGCCTTTGTGGGTGATGAAGGCTGCCTTCCATTGGTGGCCATCCTTGATACGTACATTGTTGTATCCCCATCGGACATCAAACTTGATGAAGAGTTTGGCGTCTTTGAGCTTGTCAATGAGGTCGGAGACGAGGGGGAGGGGGTACGTGTCGCGGACAGTATGTTCATTGACATAGCGATAGTCCTGGCATGGACGAAGGTTGCCATCCTTTTTTTTGACAAAGAAGAAAGGGGAGGCTTGGGGGGAGTTTGAGGGACAGATCTTTCTGCTTTTGAGATTCTCATCAAGGAACACCTCAGTAGTGGTTCTCTCATCCGGGGAGAGGGGGTAGATCTTTCCGACTTTCGGGGAGAATGAGTCATCCAGATTGATTTCATGGTCATAGGATCGAGAGGGGGGTACATGTTTGGTGGCTTCTTTAGAGAAGACCGAAGCATAGTCAGAGTACTCTGGGGATAGAGTAGTCTTCGGTTTGGTGAGTTCTGCTGCCATGGCAAGTTCCGTGGCAGTGGTGAGTTTGGCGATTCGAGGGTCACCCAGGGGAATATGTCGTGATCCTATTTGTATGATGTGGTGGAGTTTTTGGTTGTTAATGGCATGAATCATATAGTCTTGTTCTGGTTCGTAGTCAAGGTACTCGTAAAGTCGAGCCTCATGGACAGAGTCGACATTGACATGTTGAGGAGGTTATGGGGAGGATCGGTATTGTTGAAAATGGGTCTCGAAGTGTCAGAGATCTTCATTGTGGAGAGAGTCGAGCTCTTTTGATTGGTCGGTGGACTTCTCGATAGATATGGTCTGGGCGGACCAATTGATGGAGGGATTAACATCCTTGAGCCAGGGGAGGCCCAGGATGACGTTCTGGTGGCCACAGTCCATCATGTAGAGTGTGACTTTGTGAGTGAGTCCTTGGACAGAGACGAAGAGCTCAGAGGTGAAACGAACGCCTCCTTTGATGGTGAGTTGTTCGTTAATATTGGTGATGCGGAGAGGAGAGGAGAGTTGGGTGGTGGGGAGTTGGTGCTTCTTTACAAAAGCCCAGTTAATGCAGGAGACATCTGCTCTGCTATCGATGAGAGCGGTGGTGTCAACGGTTTTCAATGTGTATGAGGGTATGATGAGTTGGAGAGGAATAAGCATCGTATTGGGAATAGTAGGTACGGTTACAGCAGCACATTGTCTAGGAGCTTCTTGTGTTGATCGAGGGCTCCGTTTCAAAAATTCTTTGAGAAGTTGACCTGGTTGACTTCCAAGTTGTCTTCTTCGTCTTTGGTGATCTCTTGGACTTTTGTCCGTTTCTTGGGTTGGGTGGTCGAGAAGATCGGACAAGAGTTGGTGCAGTGTCCCTTCTGCCTACAGTGGAAGCAAAGACCTTCTCTGAAGCATTGTTCATGTTCTTCATTGGTGAGTTGGGAGGGACGAGAGATAGAATCTACATCCATGGCATTGGGGTCACGCTCTTTGGGCATGTTCGAGGTGGTGAAGTGTCGGTAGAGGAGGGGGTGTCGTCGTTGGTTAGCGATGTCCTTGGCCAGATCCCATTGGTTCTGGAATAAGATCGCTTTTTCGTACCATTTGGCGATGGTGGTGGGTACAGTTTCCATGGATAGGATGCGTTCCATGAGGCGAGTGGGGAGACCTGCTCGATAGCATGAGATTAGGACTTGCTCATCGACGATGGCAGAGAGTTGAACGTTGTTTTGGAATTGGGAGTTATCTGAGGAGTGCCACTCCCCAAGTTTCCTTTGCTTCCTTGGAAGCCTGGTGTGTCTGGAGCCAGATGATGGCATTGTTCCGAGATTCTTGGTGTTCGAAGTTGGCATTGAACACCTTGATGAAGTCCTCTATCATCCCAAAGGTAGGGGGAGAGGTTGAGAGGCACTTGCTGCAATAGAGAGCAGCCCATGACTGTGCAGAGCCTTCTGTCATGAAGGAAAGGGTGAAGATGACTTTCTTCGCGTCGGAGGTGTAAATGTGTTTGTTGATGATCAAGTAGGTTTGGACCGTTTCGAGCCATGCCTTGGCTTTTGAGAATAATCCATCAAAGGCAGAGGGGGAGGCAATTCTGAGCTCAGCGAGCTTGGTGGTGGTACTTCCAGACATAGCTGGTGGAAATCTAAATGGTGGTTGGGGTCGAGTGACGGTGGGTGGTGATGGTGGGGTCGGGGGTCTGGGAATGTTCAAGCTATGCGCTAGGTGATGTGCAAGGTCGAGGTCGTGAGATGGGCCTGGGATCAGGATATCCTCGTCAAGAGAATCAGTGGCAGGGTGTTCTTCCGAGTCAGAGACGTCAGTGGGTTCAGGTGATGGTTCCCTGTACGATCGGTTATCGATACGGGGTCTAGGGTTTTGGGGGCGTCTGTGCAAAATGGTGGTGATACGCGATGGTAGCCGATCAAGAGTAACTTTGACCTTTTGTTACACTTGGCCTGGGTAAGGTCAAGAGTAGCTGCAAAAGGTGGTCGAGGGTTCAAGGGGGCTACGGATCCGTGAGGACTCTTGTAGGTTCGAGGGGAGGACATGGTTCCATATGGACACTTGACATTGTTCAAAGGCAAGTCAGGGATCCCAGAGGGACTCTCACTGACAGTCAAGGGAGCAGCAGGAGATGCCTGCTGGTTCAAAGAAAGTCAAGGGAGCACCCACTCAACAGTAGGGTGAGGACTGAGGGATCAAGGACAATCAATGTAGGAGGTAGATTGCGGAGGTCAAAGTTAAGGGATACATCGAGGGTATCTAGGATTTATATAGAGGAGAACCAAGTTAAGAGTAGGTTGGAATCAAGAAAATATGTCAGCGATAGAATGCGATGGAATCACGAAGAAGCGGACATATTACGGATGGTAAGTAGGCATGTATGAGTAATGCATGAGTTAAGGAACAGAGACGCGTCAGCGTCTTGGTAATACAACTGTATGTGAGTCATACTAAATAGGTAAGCAGGGATGACAAAGCAGGAAGGTGGGAAGAAAAGAAATAGGGGTCTGTTAAGTTGTAACAATATTCCTTCTCTCCCTCATTTTGATATCTTTTGATGATCACTTCCTTCATAGCTTTCCTGATCATCAATGCACTTTAAAGACAAAAAGGTGGGTGAGTGGACTTGGTACCAGGTATCCTGATAGTCTTGACCACCCTATAGTGTCCAGGTTTGTGTGGGGAGTGATTAGGTTCGCCCCAGAGGGACTCTATATTCAAAGGAATGAGACCAGGCCAAAGTCAGAGGCACACCAATGGACTATTGGGAAGTCCGGAGTTCTGAGCATCAATAGTCCAGAAGTTCGGAGATGTCAGTATAATGCATGAAGTCGTGAGTAGTGGTAGAGACTGGCGGTACAGTCTTGTATATGGTAAAACGGTGGAGGGAGATGGTCCCAGATGGTGACGGTGTGAGCCAAATGGTAGCTGTCATTTCCATATGACAAGTACAAAATATATAGTTCGAGTATGCCTGGACTCTATGTACCTGACCAATCAAGGAACCATTGGAAATAACGAAGAAAGAAAGAAAGAAAGTGACCAATGTAAGTGGATATAATAGACCACCCGGTTTTTATAAGTAAGTCTAAGACGAGTCCGGAACAAGTCCGGTGCAAGTCTGGTGCAAGACTGATGTAAGACCGGGATAAGACATGGTCTTCACTAGCAAACAGTAACTTTCAAAATGATAAGTAAAGAGTAAATAAAATAAAATAAAAGATCAAGTAAAAGGGGTGATAAAGAAGGGATATATGTGTAGCAGCACACCAGTCTCCACAGCACAGTAGAACTGCCCTTGTTACATTGCCTTCCTGATTATCACTGCGCAGCTAGATCTGTGTAGCTATAGCTTTCCTGATGAATACTGTCCTCCACAGCCCATCTCTCTTTTGGGGTGAGTATTCCTATGACCACAGCCTCTGTAGTCAGTATATATATTCCCAGTGTCATATACAATACTCTCCAGCTAGATCTATGCAATTCACATAGTGCCTGCAATCCAGACCTGAGTGTGCTGCCTCTAGTCTGAGACCCCTACATCTATTGGACCTAGTGTCACCATAGAGGACACTCTATAGCTATCAGAAAGGACTGCACATTGTGTGTTCCATCCTAGTAGTGCAATAACCAAAAGCATAACAAAAGATCTAGCTCTTCATCATCCCTACCCCTGTGTAAAAGAATTTCCCACCCTGGAATTATCCTCCCTCCTCCACATCCAACAACAGATCCTCAAGGAACTCAATATCACCAAGGAACAAGCAGCATTCCTCAAAAGGAACGACATTCTACCTGCCCACCGACTAGAACATCAATTCTTTTGCAAACTTGGAGGGTGCCCTTGGCATTACTACTTCTGACTTGCTGCCCAACATTTCCGGACGATTTGAAGTACCCCTATCTGATGAAGACAAGGCCTACTACAGAGAACAAGAGAGACTACAAAGGGTATTTGAAACTCTATCCCAGAACGAAAGAAGTAGAGCACCTGGAAGTTGGGACACCACCTCTTCCCCTCGCTTTGGAAGAAGATGACCTTTTTTATCTCAGAACTCACTCCTATCCACTGTACCCTCTCAACAAGAGCCAAGTGAAGTACTTCCACAAGGAGAGCCTATAGAAGTGTATCACAAACCAGAAGAGACTACCGACAAAATAAGTAGCTCTAGAGACACAGAACAAAGAGCTGGTCTTCCAGAACCCTTCAATGGAAAAGTGGAGACAGCAGAATATTGGATCTATGCTATGAACACATATTTCAAGATAAACCCCACCTTATACAATGACGAACTAAAGATCCTAACCACCCTGAATAGGATGACAAAAGGTCAGGGTAGGCAGCATGCGGAAACAGAACTAAGGGACATCCATGAAGGAGTTGTCAAAGCGGAGAACTGGAAGGAATTCATCAAATGATTCCAACAAGCCTTTTCTCACAAGGAGACCACTGCAGATGCAAGGAGCAAACTACACTCTCTAAAAATGAAAGGGACAGGACTTGATGCTATAGACCGCTACAACACAGATTTCTGACTCCTCATGAGCAAAGCCAAACTACTGGATCAATCATCTCTCATAGAATACTACATGAGAGGACTAGCCAACCATTTGGTCCATAAAATTATTGGAGGAGAAAAGGAACCTGAAACTGTAAATGGATGGATGGAGAAAGCTATGAGGCACTCCAGGCAGGACGACAGAATAGAGAGCATCAAGCAAGGAAGGTTCTCTCAAAGAGATTCAGATGCAATGGATGTTGATAGCATCCACACAAGGAACAGGAAAGAATGCTGGGACAAGAAAGTGAAGCAGATCAGGGAAAAAAGATGCTTCATATGTGACAAGGTCGGATGCTTTGTTAAAAGAAGGAAGGAACCCACTTCCAAGAGAACAAGGCAACCCAGCCAAAGCAAAAACTCTTGAGGTCGAGCAGAAAGATGAAATGTCAGAATATGTGCAACAATTGGGAACTCAAAACATCCTAAAGGATGAGGTGTTAAGGATCATCAAACAATGCTTCAAAGATGACAAAGGAGAAACCATCACAAGGGTGGAAACCAAAGATGTTTCTCACCAGGGTTTTTAAAAAGGAGCCAAGAATCGATGTCTTGCACTCCAAGCTATTCCTCTATACTGGTATCCAATGATGAGAAATCTATATCTATTTCAGTTTCTCTATCCACTACAGAAGGAAAAATCATTGAGACCACCACTGCCCTCATAGATTGTGGAGCCACTGGATAATTTATCAACCTCCATTTCACCAAGAGAAACAACTACCCCTTGGAAAAACTTCCCAAACTGCTTTTCACCGTCAATGTGGATGGATCAAACAATAAAGCAGGAATGATCTGATACAAAACAAAGCTATCCCTATGGATTGATGAGGTAGAAGAGAATCGGACCTTTCTGGTACTCCCCACCTGTAAAGAGAATGTCATCCTAGGAATGACCTGGCTCCAACAACAAAATCCCCTCATCAATTAGGCCACTGGAGAAGTAACCATTACAGGACAAGAGAAAAGACCTCAAAGAGATAGTAAAGAGGCTGTCAATCAACAATACCTCTTAAGATATCTAGCATTCCACAAAGATTACAAAACCCACACAAGGTACAATCAAAGGTACCAAGCAGAAGAAATTAGGAGAACTACCATATCAACAGCGTTGGAGGTGCAGAAAGAGAAAGAAGTCAGGGAACTATCCAAGGCATACAAAGAATACCAAGATGTGTTTGAAGAAGGAAAGATGGACCAACTTCCCCCCTCCAAATCCTATGACCATGCAATAAACTTGAAAGACACCTTCACATCAAAGCGAGCCAAGGCATATCCACTATCCCTGCCTGAGCAAGAGGCATGTAAGAAGTTTGTAGAGGAACATCTAGCCAACGGAAAAATACAACCTTCAAAGTCCCCCCAAGCTACACTATTCTTCTTTGTTGCTAAAGTTGAGATCCTGCCAGGACTATTGCTACCTGAACAAACATACTGTCAAAAATGCCTATCCTCTTCCCCTGATCTCAAAGCTAGTGGACAAACTCAAAGGATCCACCATCTTCACCAAACTTGACATATGATGGGGATACAACAACATCCTCATAAAGCCAGAAGACAGATAGAAGACAGCCTTCATCACACCAATGGGACTCTTCAAGCCAACAGTTATGTTCTTTGGATTATGCAACTCCCCTGCCACCTTTCAAGCCTTTATGGATAATGCCTTTGGAGACTACATTGCTGAAAAATGGCTCATAGTCTATATGGATGACCTGGCAATACACTCCGCAGATCCTGCAGTCCATATGGAATGGACCATCAAAGTCCTACAACAACTCAGGGAATTGGGACTCTCTGCCAAAGTAGAAAAATGCTCATTTGACCAGCCAAGCATGGACTATCTTGGACTAGTGGTACGACCTGGAGAAATAGCAATGGATCCTACCAAGCTCTCTGCAATCAAGGAATGGACTAGCCCAGGAAATGTCAAACAAGTCTGATTCTTCCTAGGTTTCTGCAACTTCTATCAAAGATTCATCCCCAACTTCTTCTAGAAAGTACAACCATTGGTAGAATAAGGAGAGATGGATATGGACCAGGAAAAGGCAGCAAGCCTTTGACGAAATGAAAGAAATCTTCTCCATCCAACCAGTGCTCAAACTCCCAGACCCCACCAAACAGTACTTTGTAATGACAGACACCTCCCTTACTGCTACAGGAGGAGTATTAATGCAGAAGGATACAAATGGAGATCTTCACCCATGTTCCTACAAGTCCTCCACCCTCTCAGAAACTGAACAAAACTATGACATCTATGTTGGCAGTAGTCTTCGCCCTGGAGGACTGGAGACATCACCTCTTAGGAGCAATGCATCCAGTAGAGATTCTTACAGACCACAAAAATCTCACCTACTTCTGCACCCCCAGGAAGTTAAGCAGGAGACATGCTGGCAAATGTTCTTATAGGACTTTGATCTCACTTTTACCCATGTACCTGGAACACAAATGGGACCTGCCGATGCCCTATCCAGAAAAGACAAGGTTGACACCACAGAAGACAACAATCTGGTCACCCTCCTCTCAGACAATCTGTTTGTATGATCACTGGATGTAGCCCTAAAAGAGAAGATAGACCAATCCACTGCAACCAACCCCTTTGTGCTGACAGCACTGAAAGGGATGTACCAGAATGAAATTCCCCTCCCATGCTCTCTGCTCTCAGACTGGGCATATTCTGAAGGAAACCTGTATTTCAAAGGACGCCTCTATATTCCAGAAGATGCACAACATTCATTAGTCTCATCCATACACTCCTCTTCTGCAGGAGGGCATGCTGGACAGTTTCATACTTTCTCCCTCCTTGAAAAAGACTATTGGTGGCCAGGAATGGCTACCTTTATCTGCAGATATATCTCTGGCTGTGCCACATGCCAGGCCAACAAGGTTAATACTCACCCTACAACATCACCACTGATGCCCATCACATCTAATTGCATCCGACCATTTCAGCAAATCTCTGTGAATCTCATCACTGGACTGCCCCCATCTCAGGGATTTGATTCCATCATGGTCATGGTCGACCATGGGCTTACAAAGGGGGTAATTTTCTGCCCTTGTAGCAAAGACATCACTGCGCAAG
>JBBPST010000270.1:0-15776 GCA_038093715.1 Austroboletus cf. mucosus | reverse complement strand
ATATATATTCCCAGTGTCATGTACTACATTCCCTAGCTAGATCTATGCAATTCACGTAGTGCCTGCATCCAAACCTGAGTGCGCTGCCTCTTGTTTGAGACCCCTACATTCTATTGGACTTAGTGTCACCACAGAGGACACTCTATAGCTATTAGGAAGGACCGCACACTACGTGTTCCGTCCTAAGTTACGCATAATAATCAAAAGCGTAACATGTGGAAGCCTGCTTCTTAGAGTTATAACTGAATTGAGCGATTGGGAGCCAGTCCGACCACTCCGTTTGCTTCTCATGGCAGAACGTTCGGAGATACTGCTGGAGATCTCTGATCATGCATTCTGTTTGCCTGTCTGTTTGCGGGTGAGACGCCGTTGATAATTTAGGTTTGATTCCGAGGCGTGCGCACAGATCTTTCATCACCTGTGATGCAAACTGTGGGCCGCGATCGGATATGATCGAGCGTGGGATGCCATGATTGGTCCACACGTGTGTTAGATAGAGCCGGGCTGTGTCTAGCGCAGTAACTGACTTCGTGCAGGGGATGAATTCGACTTCTTTGCTGAATCGGTCGACGACTACTAGCACCGAGTCGAATTCTTTAGATAGGGGCAGATCCGTGATGAAATCTGCTGAGACATCCACCCAAGGAAGGTTTGGAAGTTCCAGGGGTTCAAGCTTGCCAGCCGGTGGCTTATTGCCTGTCTTGGTTCATTGGCATATATCGCACCTGGCGATGTATTTCTTTACATAGGTGACCATTCCTGGCCACTCGTAGTGCCTTCGCAGAAGGGCTATGGTTTTCTCTATGCCAGGATGTCCGGCCGTGGGGGTGTCGTGGCATTGCGTTACCACGTCTCTTCAGAGATCTTCATCTGGTGGGACAAAGATTCTATTTTGAGGTGGAGGATGGGTCTTTCCCGGTCTTCCGTATAGCCCTGTTCGTAGAGCTTCTGTACTTCGCTCTCTTTGAGGAGGAGCGTCCTTTCTTGGATTCTTTGTAATATCTTATCGCCTTCATCTTGGACCAGAATGGTAGATCTGATCCGCTCTGGCGGAATCACCAAGACCTGCTTGTTGTTATCCTCAATGCCTTCCGCATGATCTTCTCTGTGGGAAAGGGCATCTGCTTTTCCCATGGTTGCACCAGCCTTGTGGCACCACACATGATTGAATCTAGATAGATATTGCGCCCAGCGCGCTTGTCTTCGATTCAGGTCTTGTCGGACCATAAACCATTGGAGATTTTGATGATCGTTCCAGATCTCGAACTGATGGCGTGTCCCTTCTAAGTAATGTCTCCATGTTTCTAAGGCTCTTATCACACTCAGGAGCTCTTTATCTGCGACTGGGTAGTTGCGCTCCTGATCGTTCATAGAGTGAGAGTAGAAGGCGACTGAATGCCAAGCATCCTTTTTTTGGATAGATAAGACCGCGCCCGTTGCAAAGTCTGAGGCATCACTTTCAAGGCGGAACTGATTGTCTAAATCAGGGAATGCCAGGACTGGGCTGGTCGTGAACGTTTGTTTCAGCATATCAAATGCCGACTGTTGTTTTTCGCCCCATAGGAACGGGACATCTTTTTTGGTAAGGTCATTCAATGGCCTTGCAATAGAGGCGTAGTTTGGAATGAAGCGTCAATAGAAGTTCGCTAGTCCTAGGAAGCTTCTTACGCCTCGGAGGCTCTTTGGCTGTGGCCATTCCAACACCGCTTTTACTTTGGTTTCGTCCATGTGAATACCATCTTTTCCAACCATCATGCCCAGGAATTCTACTTCTGTGGCATGGAACGTGCATTTCTCTGGTTTGATGAAGAGGTCATTCTCTTCGAGGCGAGCTAGCACCTTCTTTATGATAGCCTCGTGTTCGGCTAGCGAGTCAGTTTTTGTAAATATCATTAGATCGTCGATATAGACTACAACACAGTTGTCCATGTCGGCGAAGAGTTCGTTCATCATAGCTTGGAACATTGCCGGGGAGTTGCACAGCCCAAAGTACATCACTAAGGGTTCGTAGGCCCCTCGGAAGCAAACAAAGGCTGCTTTCCATTCGTTGCCTTCCTTGATGCGTACGTTATTGTAGCCCCAGCGTAGGTCCATCTTGGTAAATAGTTTTGCCTCTTGCAGCTTATCTACGAGCTGTCCGATCAACGGGAGCGGGTAATTATTCTTGATCGTGTGCTCATTTAGGTATTGGTAGTCCTGTACCATCCTTTTTCGGCCATCTTTCTTTGGCACGAAGAACACTGGTGATGTCTGAGGGGACTTTGATGGGCGAATATAGCCCTTACGTAACTGGTCGTCTATAAAGGCCGAGACTTCCTCTTGTTCGGTGACAGAGAGGGGGATGATCCTTCCTTTCTTGGGTTGGAAGGTATCTTTTAGGTCTACGGTGTGGTCCCAGGGTTTTCTAATCGGCATTCTTTCCAATTCTTCCTTCGAGAAGACTTTTAACCATTTGTGGTAGGTTTTCGGCACCATCTCCTCAAGGGTTTTCTTTTCAGTTGTGGGCGGAGCAGGTAGCGCTGCTCGCACGTGGTAAGCTTCCCAGGCTTCTTCCTGTTCATTAGCTTCTTCTTCTTCCGTTATGCACACGCGTCTAGCGTGTTTCTGCTTTTGGCATGAAGGAGGGCATCGTGTCATCTCCACGGTTCCTTTCTGCCAGTCTATCATGGGGTTGTGGTGACGGAGCCATGTATAGCCTAGTACCAATGGGATGTCTTCCAGGGTGGTTACTTCGGCCGTCATTGTTTCCGTATGTCCTTGGAAGTTAATCACTATCTCCACTGAGTGTGTGATGTTTCCTGCGGAGTTCTTCGTTCCATCTACGTTGAATATGGGGATTGGATGTGGGAGTTTCTTCTTTGGTAGGTGATGTTCTTCTACCCACGTTTGATCTATAAACACTTGGTTGGCGCCGCTGTCTAGCAGGGCTTGGACCATGTGAAGATCTTTTGCATTAGCTCCAATCTGGAGCAGAAGCTTCATCTCTCTTTTGGGTTGGAGGGATCTAATCATAAGGCCATCTAGACCTCCCTCCTTTTCTTGTTCTGCGTACATCACAGCCAGAACTCGCATGTCAATGCCTTCTGGGATTGCCGCTACCTCTAGGATAGGCAGGGGCTCGTCTTCGTCTAGAGGAATGAATCTCTCTTTTAGAAGGTTGATGTGACGGCTTTCGGTTAACCGCCTTCCTTTACCACTTTCCATTGTGGGCTCCTCGGATGTTTTTTCTTTTTTATTATTTTTAGCGACCTGAGCTCCTAGCTCGATCAAGCCGCTTTCCCTTTTTCCTTGCCCTTTCCTTTACCTGAGAAGTGGGCGCGGATTTGGGCGTAGGTCATTCCTTTTAGGTTATCCAGTGACCCTTCTTCTTTTTCAGCTTTCCCCGTTTCTTCCCATGAGGTGGCGCCAGTTTCTTCTTCTTTTGTGGCCGCCTGGGCCTGTCTTCCCGCTTTCAAGCAGGTGGGTTTGTGGTCCCCTTGCCACTTGCACTCGTCGCACTTGGGCTTGGGGTTTCGGCAATCTTTTGCCATGTGCCCGTTTTTTCCACAGGCAAAGCACTTCCCTCTGCTAGTAGAGGAGGTGGCATTGACTTTTCTGTCGTTGCCCTTCTTTTCCTTTTTATCCCCAAACTGTGTGAATGGGGTTTGGGAGGACATCCGATATGCCTCCTGGTTGCTTCCGATCTCCCGGATCGTCAGCTCCGTTGTGGTGAGATCTTGTCCTCGGCGTCCAGTCCGGAACATCTCCTTCTTGATTTCTTCTGAAACATTTTGTTCCAGAAGGTACACGGCATGTCTTGCGTCACACCCTGATTGCCAGGCCAAGGTGCGGAACTTTGTGAGGAACGTGTATACGTCCTCTTTTCCTTGTTTGTATTTATTGAGCTGTATCATAGCCCAATCTCGTTGCAGGACCGGCCTGAAGAGGGTCTCGATATTGGAACAGAGTTTGTCCCATATAACGAGCTCCGATTCTCCGCATGCGAGTTTGTTCAACTCCATCTCCGCGAAGTAGCTTCCTTTGACTCCTTTAAGGTGGGAAAGAACCGCATATGCCCTGTTTGGGCCGTGCGCCAAGTACAACCCTGGGTTGTTGGTGTCCTTGACGGAGAATTGGCAGGGGTTGGCTTCTAGCCATGACCTCATCTTGGTCCACCATTCCTCAAACTTTGCTTTTGACCCGTCGTATGGGCCAGGGTCTGCGAAGATTTCTACCCGATTGCTGCCTGCAACTTCAGGAAGAGTTGTGTCTCTGCCTTGGGATGGCATTCCTGCCCAGTTTTGGAGTCCCATGAACTCCCGTACACGTTGGTCTGCTTCTTCGGCAGCCTCCGTGGCATCCTTTACTTTTTCGGCTAGGGATGCAGCTAGCCTTTCTGCGTTATCCCTGTCGGTATGCAGTCGTGTTATTTCAGCATTTAGCGATGCCATCGTGTTCTCTATTTCGCCGACGGCGATTGTCCCATCTGTGTTAAGGAAGGCATAGGACATCTTTGTTGTTCTGGCTGGTCTAGGAGTTTCCTAAGTTCTGCCAGTCGTCTTTTGTAGAGCCTGAGTTCTTTTCTTTTCCAAGACTCTACTTCTGCCTCGTCGGCTTTAAACGCTTGCCGGAGGTCATCGTACTTTGTTTTCCTTTTCAAAAGGAACGGATAAGGGGAAAATGATATTGCCGACAGTTTTTAATAGTAGTCGACAAAGGAGAAGGGGGAGGTTGTAGGTAACCCGCGTTCTACCTTTCTAAGGCGGTTGTGGGGGCGGAGGTACGGAGTAATGTAATAAGGCCCGTTCCTGAGCCTGGGACGGTCGAGTCTTTCCTTTCTTGGATCTGCCTCATAAACCCGATGCTGTTATGAACGCTATATAGTCCAATCCTCCACACAACAGACTTTTCCAATCTGCAAAGCTACTTCAGTTAATCTCTTTATTTGGAGTCGTATCACTTCTCTTAAGATCCATCAAGCCTGACTACACCGTCTCACTTGCAAAGACTACTACTCAAGAACAGTAGTAACTTCCCCCCTCCTCACAAGTAAAAGTTACTTGGCTACGTTGCATCGCATACAGGACTAACAGAAGTAGTGTCCGTATCCCCAGCATCCCAGCAGCTCAGTGCGCCTACAAAGGGCATCACAAGTCGAGGAGAAGATCGACTGGTGGTAGTAAAGGTCAAAGAGGAAGAGAGAGAGATCCCTGGAGATAGGGAAACCGGGATCATCCCAGATAAGGAAGCAGCTGAGAGGGTAGCGAGGCTTATCTTCGGGAGGAGCCCCTCATTCGACATTAGAAGTACACCCGCCAGGAGCGAGTTCGGGAAGCAGGACCCCAACGACACCCTCATCCCGCGAGGAGTAGACACTGCGGAGATAGTAAGGGAGCTCCTGATAGAAGAAGAAGTCGCACACTGGGAAGTGCAACCAAGAGTGAGAACCATCAAGAAGCCAAGGTTCCACACACCCGCGCCGGTTATACCACGCCTGTGCCGGGTTTACGAGGGCGATCCAAGAAAAGAAAGACTTGATCAACCCAGGCTCTGCAATGGGCCATATTACATCACCCCATACCTCTGCCCCCGCAACCGCCTTCGAAAGGTAGAACGCGGGTTACCTACCACGTCCCCCTTCTCATTTGTCGACTACTATTAATAAAAACTGTCGGCATTTTCCCTCTCCTCCTATCCGTTCCTTTTGAAAAGGAAAACAAAGTATGACGACCTCTGGCAAGAATACAAAGCCGACGAGGCAGAGATAGAGTCCTGGGAAAGAAAAGAACTCAGACTCTACAAGAAACGACTGGCAGAACTTAGGAAACTCCTAGACCAGCCAGAAAAAGAAGAATATCCTACGCGTTCCTCAACACAGATGGGACGATCGCCGTCGGCGAAATAGAAAATGCAATGGCATCATTGAATGCCGAAATCACCAGACTGCGTACCGACAGGGACAACGCAGAAAGGCTAGCCACATCCCTAGCTGAGAAAGTAAAGGATGCCATGGAGGCTGCCGAAGAAGCAGACCAACGTGTAAGGGAGTTCATGGGACTCCGAAACTGGGCAGGAATGTCACCCCAAGGCAGAGACACAACTCTTCCCGAAGTTGCAGGCAGCAATTGGGTTGAGATCTTCGCAGACCCTGGCCCATATGACGGGTCAAAAGCAAAGTTTGAGGAATAGTGGACCAAGATGAGGTCATGGCTTGAAGCCAACCCCCGCCAATTCTCTGTCAAGGACACCAACAACCCTGGGTTGTACTTGGCACACGGCCCGAACAGGGCATACGCGGTCCTCTCCCGCCTTAAGGGAGTAAAAGGAAGTTACTTCGCAGAGATGGAGTTGAATAAACTCGCACACGGAGAATCGGAGCTCGTGATCTGGGACAAACTCTGTTCCAACATTGAGACACTGTTCAGGCCGGTCATGCAATGAGATTGGGCTATGATACAGCTCAATAAATACAAACAAGGAAAGGAGGACGTATACACGTTCCTCGCAAAGTTCCACACCTTGGCCTGGCAATCAGGGTGTGACGCAAGACATGCCGTATATCTTCTAGAGCAAAATGTCTCAGAAGAAATCAAAAAGGAGATGTTCTGGACTGGACGCCGTGGACAAGATCTCACCACCACAATGCGAACAATTCAGGAAATTGGGAGCAATCAAGAGGCATACCGGATGTCCTCGCAAATCCCATTCACGCAGTTTGGGGATAAAAAGGAAAAGAAGGATGGAGACAGAAAGGTCAACGCCACCTCCTCGGGCAGTGGAGGAAAATGCTTCGCCTGTGGGAAGAACAGGCACATGGCAAAAGACTGCCGAAACCCCAAGCCCAAATGTGACGAATGCAAGTGGCAAGGGGACCACAAGACAACCTGCTCTAAAGCAGGACAACAGGCCCGGGCGGCCAACAAGGAAGAAACCGGTGCCACCTCGTGGGAAGAAACGGGGAAAGCCGAAGAAAAAGAAGAAGGGTCACTGGATGACCTAAAAGGAATGTCCTACGCCCAAATCCGCGCCCATTTTTCAGGCAAGGGAAAGGGCAAGGGAAAAGGGAAAGCGGCCTGATTGAGCTAGGAACTCAGGTCGCTAATAATAACAATAATAATAAAAATAAATCCAAGGAGCCCACAATGAAAAGTGGTCAAGGAAGGCGGTTAACCGAAAGCCGTCACATCAATCTTCTCAAAGAGGGTTTCCTCCCTCTAGATGAAGAAGAGCCTTTACCTATCCTAGAGGTATCGGCGACCCCAGAAGGCATTGACATGTGAGTTCTGGCTGCGATGTTCGCAGAACAAGAAAAGGAAGGAGGCCTAGACGGTCTCATGATCAGATCTCTCCAACTGAAAAGGGAAATAAAACTCCCAGTCCAAATCGGAGAAAATTCAAAAGATCTTCACACGGTGCAAGCCCTACTAGACAGCGGCGCAAACCAAGTGTTTATAGATCAAGTGTGGGTAGAAAAGTACCAACTACCAAAGAAAAGACTCCCACGCCCCATTCCTGTGTTCAACGTGGACGGAACAAAGAACTCCGCCGGAAACATCACACACTCCATAGAGATAGTGATCAATTTTCAGGGACACACGGAAACAATGACCGCTGAAGTCTCCACGTTAGGAAACATTCCACTGGTGCTAGGCTACACATGGCTCTGACACCACAACCCCACGATAGATTGGCAGAAGGGTACCATGGAAATGACACGTTGTCCCCCCTCTTGCCAAAAACAGAAACACGCTAGACGTGTATGTATAATGGAAGAAGAAGAAGCTGATGAACAGGACCAAGCCTGGGAAGCTTACTATGCACGGGCTGCGTTGGAAATGCCACCCATACCCGAAAAGAAAACCCTAGAGGAGATGGTTCCAAAAACCTACCATAAGTGGCTAAAAGTCTTCTCAAAGGAAGAATTGGAAAGGATGCCAATTAGAAAACCCTGGGATCACGCCGTAGACCTGAAAGAAACATTCCAACCCAAGAAGGGAAGAATCATACCTCTCTCTGTCACCGAACAGGAGGAAGTCTCGGCATTTATAGATGACCAGCTACGTAAGGGCTACATTCGCCCATCAAAGTCCCCACAAACGTCACCAGTGTTCTTCGTACCAAAGAAAGATGGTCGGAAAAGGATGGTACAGGACTACCATTACCTAAACGAACACGCGGTGAAGAACAACTATCCGCTGCCGCTCATCGGACAGCTAGTGGACAAGTTAAAAGGGGCAAAACTATTTACCAAGATGGATCTGCGTTGGGGATACAACAATGTACGCATCAAAGAAGGCGACGAATGGAAAGCAGCCTTCGTATGCTTCAGAGGCGCCTACGAACCCTTAGTGATGTACTTTGGGCTATGCAACTCCCCCGCAACGTTCCAAGCAATGATAAACAAACTCTTCGCCGATATGGACGACTGCGTTGTAGTTTACATCGACAATCTAATGATATTCACAAAGAACGACTCGCTAGCCGAGCACGAAGCTATCGTAAAGAAGGTGCTGGCATGCCTAGAAGAGAATGACCTCTTCATTAAACCAGAAAAATGCACGTTCCATGCCACGGAAGTAGAATTCCTAGGCATGATGGTTGGAAAAGACGGCATTCGCATGGACGAAGCCAAAGTAAAAGCAGTGTTGGAATGGCCTCAGCCGAAGAATCTCCGAGGAGTAAGAAGCTTCTTAGGACTAGCAAACTTCTACCAGCGTTTCATCTCCGACTATGCAACAATCGCTAGGCCATTGAATGACCTAACAAAGAAAGATGTCCCATTTCTTTGGGGCAACAAACAACAAGAAGCGTTTGACATGCTCAAAAGAACCTTCACTACTGCCCCCGTTCTAGCCTTCCCCAATTTAGATTATCAGTTCCGGTTAGAAAGCGACGCATCGGACTTCGCAACGGGCGCAGTTTTATCTATCCAAAAACAGGATGCATGGCATCCCGTGGCCTTCTATTCTCACTCCATGAATGACCAGGAATGCAATTACCCTGTCGCAGACAAGGAACTCCTGAGCATAATCCGAGCGTTGGAAACATGGAGACATTACCTAGAAGGAACACACCACCAGTTCAAGATCTGGAACGATCACCAAAATCTCCAATGGTTCATGGTTTGACAGGACCTCAACCGAAGACAAGTGCGCTGGGCGCAATATTTATCCAGATTCAACCATGTGTGGTGCCATAAGGCAGGCTCAACCATGGGAAAAGCCGATGCCCTATCCCGAAGAGAAGACCATACGGAAGGCATCGAGGATGATAACAAACAGGTCTTGATGATTCCGCCAGAGCGGATCAGATCTACCATTCTGGTCCAAGATGAAGGCGATAAGTTATTACAAAGAATCCAAGAAAAGACGCTTCTTCTCAAAGAGAGCGAAGTACAGAAGCTCTACGAACAGGGCTATACGGAAGACCGGGAACGCCCGGTTCTACACCTCAAAAATAGAATCTTTGTCCCACCAGATGAGGATCTCTGAAGAGACGTGGTAACGCAATGCCACGACACTCCCATGGCCAGTCATCCTGGCATAGAGAAAACCATAGCCCTTCTGCGAAGGCACTACGAGTGGCCAGGAATGGTCACCTATGTAAAGGAATACGTCGCTAGATGCAATGTGTGCCAAAGAACTAAGACGGGCAACAAGCCGCCAGCCGGCAAGCTCGAACCCTTGGAACTTCCCAATCTTCCTTGGGTAGACATCTCGGCAGACTTCATCACGGATCTGCCCCTATTTAAAGAATTTGACTCAGTGCTAGTAGTCATTGACCGATTCAGCAAAGAAGTCGAATTCATCCCCTGCACGAAGTCAGTTACTGCGCTAGACACAGCCCGGCTCTATCTAACACACGTGTGGACCAATCATGGCATCCCACGCTCGATCATATCCGATCGCAGCCCACAGTTTGCATCACAGGTGATGAAAGATCTGTGCGCACGCCTCGGAATCAAACCTAAATTATCAATGGCGTCTCACCTGCAAACGGATGGGCAAACAGAATGCATGATCAGAGATCTCCAGCAGTATCTCCGAACGTTCTGCCATGAGAAGCAAACGGAGTGGTCGGACTGGCTCCCAATCGCTCAATTCAGTTATAATTCTAAGAAGCAGGCTTCCACACAAAAGACCCTGTTCAAAGTTACTCGCACTTACGAACCAAGAATGGGGATAGAACCTGGCACGTTGAAGGCACCAGCTGCGGACAACCTCACCAATAATATTTCTAAAATATTGGAGAACACACACTCCAACCTGAAGCAGGCTCAGGACAAAATGAAGATCCAGGTGGATAAACACCGCTCGGAAGCACCCAAGTATCAAGTCGGGGACGAGGTGCTCCTCGCAACAGAGAACCTGCGTTTAACATGCCTTTCACGTAAATTAACAGAGAAATGGCTAGGCCCATTCAAAATCACACGATGCGTCGGGAGGATTGCAGTAGAACTCAAACTCCCACACACTATGCGTATTCACCCGGTAGTAAACATCTCCCGGATAAAACCTTATCTATTCCGGCTACCTGGACAACCCACCTTCAAACCTGGACTGGTTCACGTCACGGACGAACTTGAAGTGGAGTACGAGGTAGACCATATAGTCGACGCCCGTTGGAAAGGGCGACATAAAGAATATTTAGTTTATTGGGCAGGATACTCATCCGAAAAACGGACATGGGAACCCGCCTCTAACTTACGTAATGCCCAGGAGGCGATTACACACTTCCACGAACTGAACCCGCGGGCACTCACACGCTCAGCCTTTGCGGATACATTCAGTCTATTTAACCCTTACAACGAACCCACCATACCTGTTGCGGTTGACCCGGAGTTTCAACCATAGAAGGGGGGTGGTGTTACGAATGCTATATTTTATCGTATGCTTTTCACTTGATTTGAACTCTCGTCTTTATGCTTTAGAAAATATGTTCTCATCACTGACACTCATGACTTAGACATTTTCTTCGTTTTCCAGTCACGTGACTTCCATCACGTGATCTATGCCTAGACTCGTTACGTGACCAGTCACGTGCTATGACGTATGCTCTAGACCCCTTATCTCTTATCTATGATGTCATGCCTCATGTCTTTCTTATCTACCAATAGGATGTATGACGGCTTATCAGCCAATCATGTAATTCCTTCTTATCATCATATGATTTCCCTTTATGTATCTACACCAAACATGTACACATAGAGTAGACGCATATATAAACCCCAAGCTCTAAGGTGGAATCCCCATCTTAAGAGACTTGGTCATTTGGATCATTCCTCGAGTCCAATCCTCCATGCGACAGACTTTTCCAGTCTGCAAAGCTACTTCAGTTAATCTCTTTATTTGGAGTCATATCAGATGAGGGCATGGTATGACCGGCGCAGGGGTGTGGAACCTAGGCTTCTTGATGGTTCTCACTCTTGGTTGCACTTCCCAGTGTGCTACTTCTTCTTCTATCAGCTGAGCGGCTACCTCCACTCCGATGAGCTCCCTCACGATCTCTGCGGTGTCTACTCCTTGCAGGATGAGGGTGTCGTTGGGGTCTGTGTCCCCGAACTCGCTCCTCGCTGGGGTACTTCTAATGTCAAACAACGGGCTTCTCCCAAAGATCAACCTTGCTACCCTCTCCGCTGCTACCTCGTCTGGGATGACCCTGGTCTCCCTATCTCCAAGGGTCTCTTCTTCTTCTTCGACCTTTACTACCACTGGTTGATCTCCTCGGCTTGCGATGCCCTCAGAAGGGCCACCGAGCTGCTGTGCTGTGGGGGATACGGACACTACTTTTGTTAGTCCTGTATGCGCTACAGCGAAGCCAAGTAGTTCGTTACTTGTGAGGAGGGGGGGAGTCTACTACTGGTCTTGGTAGTAGTCTTGCAAGCGAGACGGCATTGTCGGGCTTGATGGATCTTAAGAGAAGTGATACAACTCCAAATAAAGAGATTAAATGAAGTAGCTTTGCAGACTGGAAAAGCCTGTCGTGTGGAGGATTGGACTCAAGGAATGATCCAAATGACCAAGTCTCTTAAGATGGGGATTCCACCTTACAGCTTGGGGTTTATATATTCGTCTACTCTATGTGTACATGTTTGGTAATAATACATAAAGGGGAATTATACGATGATAAGAAGAAATTACATGATTGGCTGATAAGCCGACATACATCCTATTGGTGGATAAGAAAGGCATGAGGTATGATGTCATAGATAAGAGATAAGGAGTCTAGAGCATATGTCATAACACATGACTGGTCACGTGACGAGTCTAGGCATGGGTCATGTGATGGAAGTCACGTGACTTGAAAGCGAAAGAAAGTCTAAGTCATAAGTGTCAGTGGTGGGAACATGTTTCCTAAAGCCTATGGTCGAGAGTTCGAATCAAGTGAAAAGCATATGATAAAATATAGAGTTCGTAACAGGGAGGCAATAGATTCTGTCTGCTGGGATATAAACTCTGTGGCAAAGAGGTTGAAGTTTCTAATTGATTTGTTTGGTTTCGAAGAGGAGGCATCGGTAGAGGAAGACATGTGTTGATGAGTTTCTAAGTGAGTTTCCTGCCAATTTTATAGGCTCGGAGTAGGGGTAGGGCATTCTGCAGGTTCCTAGCTGTTTCCCATATGTCATCGCCACTTCCATAGCCTTTCCGTCGGATCTGGTACAGCCTTCTGTTTGCTGATCCCCGATGTGCGATGATTCTTTCTACTTCCCATTCCTGTTCTCCATCAATCAGTTCCGGTGGAGGTTGTAAATAGTTCTTCCCATGTTCCACAGTTTCCTTGAACAAGGATAGCAGGGACGCATGGAAGATATCATGAATTTTCCAAGTTGGGGGGAGTCTAAGTCAGTAGGATACCTTGGAGAGTACCTGGGAGACTTCGAAGGGTCCCTCTTGTTTAGGGGCGAGCTTCTTTGATGGGTAGTTGGTGGGTAAGTTCATTCCTTCTAGCCATACTTTGTCTCCTATTTTCCAAGGTGTGAAGGGTTTGTGGTGTCGGTTAGCCATTATAGTTCTGCTTCTTTCATGTGCCGCTAAGGCTTCATCTCTTGCTTTCTCCAATTGAGTCATTCTTTCCTCTACTGCTGGTATGAAGGTTTTGCCAATCTTAGGATAAGCTCTTGATTCATAGCCCATTATCAATTTAAATGGCGACTGTTTAGTGGAGGAGTACACCGCCGAGTTGTGATGGAACTCTGCCATTGGAAGGAGTTCTGCCCATTTATGGTTGTCTTGGGAGCAGAAGAGTCTTAGATATGTTTCTAGTTCCTGGTTTACTTGTTTGGTTTCTCCATCTGTTTGAGGGTGATATGCGGATGACAGTGCCAGGTCATATTGCAGTAGCTTTGCTAGTTCTTTTGCAAAGATAGAGGCAAATTGGGGGCCCCGGTCCAAGATGCATTTGTTATGTAGGCCAAAACATGGGAAAACACAGGTGTAAAATAGCCTGGCTACTTCTTGCACAGTGATATCCTTGCTACAAGGACAGAAGATTACCCCCTTTGTAAGCCCATGGTCGACCACAACCATGATGGAATCAAATCCCAGAGATGGAGGCAGTCCAGTGATGAGATCCACAGAGATCTGCTGGAATGGTCAGGTGCAATTCAATGTAATGGGCATAGGTGGCAGTGTCGTGGAATGTGTGTTAACCTTGTTGGCTTGGCAGGTGGCGCAGCCAGAGATATATTTGCGGACAAAGGTAGCCATCCCTGGCCACCAGTAGTCTTTTTCTAGGAGGGAGAGTGTGTGAAACTGTTTGGTGTGTCCGCCTGCAAGGGAGGAGTGTACAGATGAAACCAACAAGTGTTGCACATCCTCTGGGATGTAGAGTCGTCCTTTAAAGTACAAATTTCCTTCAACATATGCCCAATCTGAGAGCAGTGAACATGGGAGAGGGATTTCATTCTGGTACATTCCTTTCAGTGCTGTTAGTACAAAGGGGTCAGTTGCAGTTGTTACGAACGCTCTTTTCACTCTCTTATTATTTTTACTCATGCTTGATTTGAACACTAGACTTTCTACATATGGAAACATCCTCCCATGTCAAGGAGAATGGACTTGTCGTATGCTCACTTTCCATATCACGTGACCCTTGTCACGTGACTTCTCACATGACTCTCCTTACACAATTATGCTTACTCATGAGGGCTAGACCCTTATCTCTTATCTATGACATCATATGCTTATCTCCCAATAGAGTATGATCCGGTTATCACCCAATCATGTATTTCCTCTTATCATGGTATGATGTCCCAATTAGTATTTAGGGACAAACATGTACACACAGTATGTAGTAATATATAAACCAAGGCAACTGTGGGTAACTCCCCAGTTTTGAAGCCTTGGATCTTTCCTCTCATTCAAAGTCCCTCCTCCCCTACTAAGTCAGAGGTCCACCCAGCCTTTGTCTTATTCTTAAGCATGAGAGTGTTTCACTGCTTCAAAACTACCTCAAGGCCCATCACGAAGGACTTGCCTTGCACGAAGATACCTACACAGTTCAAGGAACGTGTATCAACGTCGAAGAAGGCCTTTACGGATCTAGCCCTTAAAGAGGGAGGATCATTGGCATAGGAGAAGATAACGGTATATCTCTCCACTTCTCAGACGAAGAGCTCGAGTGCTGTTGTTGAGCACACACTCGGAGTGGTACAAGATTGGCTGAAGGCCAACGGAAGAAAGTCTTCCACTAGAGGCCCAACGAAGGGGCATTATTTTATCCTAGCCTCGTCTTGGTCAGGTTGAGACCAGGAAGAGAAAGAAGAAGTCTGGTACAGGTGACCAGATTCAAGACAGATTCATCAGTAGGAAGGGTGCTGGTGGAATAGGAAAAGAGAGGGAGAGACAGACCCTACTCTCCATAGGACTTAGAGTCCCTTATCAGGTGGTGGTCACCCAGGATCATCATTGTTTAACCAAGGGAAAAGGACGACGATTCACACCTCGCTCTTGAGCAAACCTATAGAGGAGGAAGAACAGTCGAGGAGAGCTAGCTCCGCAATCCAAGTACCAAGGGAGAGACCCGAGCCAAGACAGGTGATGGGAAGGCTAGTCTGCTTAGCTAGTTCCCCACCACTAGGTCAAGGCCGACCAGGTGATAAGCCGAAGAAGATGACAGACCAGGCGCAGAGTGCTGGTGCAGAAAAGACGCTGAGGCGGAGCCCAGCGAAAGAGGACCTCAAAGCATTCTTTGAGGGCACCATCGTAGAGAGGGTGTTGATCACCCAAGAAGAGGGGGTAAAGCAAGACGCCGAAGAAGACCCCTTCTCGGTTAAAGAACCATGCCAATCCTCAGACGGAAAGGCAAACATAATCTCGCCGGTTCATCAAGAACTTGGCTATTTAGTTCACGAGTTGAGCACCATGTCGAGCATGGTAGCACAGCTACAAGCAACGGTGGAGGCTCAGACAGCCACCATCAAAGCGCTTTTGGAGGCCAGGGCCTCAGAAGCACAAGAGCTACGCACGGCAGTGTTGAACATTGCCAAAGTTAATGAAAGGATCTCGGTTATGGAAAAACCGACTCCAAAGGAGGAAGTACCTCCACCGCTGAAGGTCAGGTGGGCGGATGAGCCCCTACCTGAAGAGGCAGAAGAAGACGAAGAAGAAGAGATGGAGGAAGCAAAGAAGCTACCACCACTCGCCCTCCCCTCGCCAGAAGAGGAAGCCAAGGAAGCCGAGGCAACCTTGGGAGGAGAGAAGGGAAAGAAGAAGAAGAAGACCAAACCGGTGTTCGTAAATCGCCAGCTAGGAATGGGCTGATTCGCGGTTTAAAGACAGAAAGGTGGGTGAGTGGAC
>JBBPST010000269.1:0-12340 GCA_038093715.1 Austroboletus cf. mucosus | reverse complement strand
TGGTCCTTGGGATGGCACCATGCCAGCATCGCATCGATCACCGTGATGACAGTATGCACCGTTCGTCGTCCACACGTTTCCTTCTTGGTGGGACGTATTCTGTCATGAGCGTGAACTTTCGTAAAGTACATGTGCTTACAAGGCAAGAGAAGAATCGGTCCCAACGGTCTGCCGATGACGTCCGTCGCCAATATACTTATCTAACCGATACCGCCGCTCTCCTCACACGGTACCCTTGGGGCAATGATGCCAAGTCGAGGTTGTTTCGGTCGTGGAATTCGTGGGATATTTGTGTACGTATACTACATATTGAAGCGTAACTATCGAGTCCACGGTCGTCAAAGTGTAAAGCAACGAGAGCAGAAAAAAAGTTTTAGCGCGGCGTAAATGTTTCGCCGAAAGATTATTAGAACTCTAAAGCAAAAGAACCCTGGTGTATGATATAAACAGAGAAAGAAACGGTATCCGTGAGCACGTTAAAGGAGCGAAAACTGTAAAAGTATAGTGACACATGGGAAAAGAAAGATGCAAGCTTCAGAAGACGGCGGGATGCAATGAACGAACAGTGGTTTCCGTGGAAAATGTCCCAGTTTGTATTAGGTTTGTTCGCATTCACAGGGTGTTGCACTAGTGTTACACGGCGATTCCCTTGTCATCCTCGTCGGCGTACTGGCCCGAACTTGTCTGACCACTACGATTTACCTCACTGAGGTTAATTTGGACGAGACCCCTCTGAGGTTGCGAGTTGTGAAGGGACGGTTGGCCAGATACTGGGCGCATAGGCTGAGTAGCGGGTCTCGCAAGGCGCGTGGTCACGTCCCTCGTCCAGGCCTTGCCCTCAGAGACACGGTATATGATGAGGAGAGGCGCGATAACCTACAAATTCAGGGGAGTGATCAGCTGTTAAAAGAAGGAACGGACGAATAGATGACAAAGTACCTGTGCCTCGCCCAAGATTTGCAAGAACGCGTTGGCTAGCGGGCTATTTACGCCGTATGGGATGAGGTACAACAACGAACAGATCGAGTACACGGCAGCACTTTCGATGATCATTGTAGCAAAACTAGTGTAGAGGATGCCATATGCAGGGCCAAGAACTTTTGAAATGCATGCCCGGTGATAAAGCAGGCGGAGGACGGTTAGAATACAGATGAAGATGTTGATGGCGAGGGAAACACTGAGGTACGGGAAGAGGAAACTGAAGGACATCCAGCCAGTCGCAGATTGTGCTGGTTGTGAAACGATGGTGACCCAAAGAGTTCCAGTAACTGCGGAGTCAGAAGAGTTGATGACAAGTCAAATTATGAAAGAACACAACCATACCGACAGATGCGAGAAGCATGAACCACCCGAATATGTTCACGATAAGGTGGAATTTGCTGTCTCTATAGACTACAATACATCGCCATATCTTGAAGCCAGGGTTAGCTTGTAATCCAGGAGAAACCCAAAGATACCTACCATCATGGCATCAGCACACCAATTTGAAACAACGAAAGCAGCATTGAGAGGCGTGGATGCAGTGTTTATTTCATATGCGCTAGGGCCTAGGGGAGAAAAACAAGGGTATTATTATACTTGATAATTGTGTGTCCGGGAGTGCGCACCGCCAGGATAATCTCTATGATTTATGAAACCAAGCTGAGTGATCTGGGAGTTGGCAGCAACATATATGGTGCTCAACACAAAAAGAACGTTGATGTAGACAAGGAAAAACCAATGCTTTTTCCTGTCGTGATCTTGGGTGCGCACCCGAATCCAGAGCGAACACGAGCACATAGCATAGAGGACGACGACGATGCCGTACAGCATGGCGGTGACGATCGCGCCGTACAGCCATGTTCCCTCGACGTATACCTTGGGTGGTTGGAACTGGGGGTCAGAGTCATCGAGGACGATGGCCATCGCGCGATGGCGGGGAGGAAAATCCGACGACTTGAAAGTGGGGATGTGGGAAGAGATTTAGATGTGGGAGAGGGTAAAAGTAATATGTAGCGTCGGGTAATCATCGCACTAAGCCATTTACGTTGTGTCCATTTGAGGAAGTCAATCTGGTACCGTTGTACTCCGAATCGTTGGGTGGATCTGATCGGGAAGATCCCGTATTACCAACTTGGGGTTAAGTCGTGGCGGGACCAGTTACTGAGTCAGGGAACACCTCATTCGAGCTGTCAGACGCACCTTGACAATTTTCCCCCTCCCATCCGGTCTCATACGCGGGACGCTCACCGTCTCCTTTGAGGAGGTATTGGTCCATGTTCATCTTGTGGCGCACATGCATTCGACACGATGCAAGATTATGTAATATTACCTCCGAAGGGTTACTCGGCCCTTCTGCCAGGCCTCCTAAAATTTGAGTCCCTTTTTCGCCACTGTATTCTTGTCACAGTGCAGACCTGTCAAATCTCTCATGCTATTATTATTCCTCAAGAGGCCATGCTTTACGCTCGTCGACCTACTGTATTGCGCGATTAGCCTATGCGAGGCAAATAATTTAACACGTGACGATCGGGACTCGGTCGTAATATCGCCCGAGTCCCGGGTTCCTCGCTGCAAGTTATTATCTCAGAACCAGCTGCAATTTCTACAATGAATTACGACCTCGGTAAAGCTGTTGGCCACGAAGCCGCCGACAAGCCCGTGAGGCCTTCTCCATCTGCTTTGCGTCGTCCGAAACGAGCGTTCCCCTAGGTGTCTTGGACAAGGAAGGACATCATCATATACGCACTAGGTGTTGGTGCAAAGAAAGATGACCTTTCTCTTGTGTATGGTAAGTCGGATCTGATGCAATCTTTCTTCTTCTGTCTAACCGGTTCGCAGAGCTTGGTATGTCAACCATTTACCCGAACCAAACACATCAACGGAGCACTCGCAGACAAAACATGGGCTCCTCTGCCAACGTACCCTGTTGTGCTGGACTTGAAGGGTGTGTCGTGAAGATTTGACTCCGACCTGCCATACTATTGCTCTGTATAGGCGATGACACTGACGTGTCACTTTTTGCGGGCAAACTCGGCGCTGACCCCGTCCCTGGGCTTCCTAAGCTTAAGTCCGACAGAGTGGTGAACAAGTCGACTTCGACATGCCTGCGCAAATATTGATTTGGATTTCGGACCTAGGTTCATGGCACTCAGAGTATCCAAGTATTGAAGGACCTACCAGTTTCGAGTGGACCTGGGTGGAAGCTCTCGAGTAAAATTTGTGCCGTACATGAAAACAGTGAGCTGTGCACACAGCTTCGTGATCCTATCTCACTGTTTTTTCCAAGAGTCTGGGATTATAATCGAACGGGAATCAATACTCACCGATCCCCGTGGCATAGCTTATGCAAAGCTCTTCGTAAGCGCTAGGTTCTGCCTAATTTCTTTCTTTCGCCGCAATATCACCATCTAGAGCTCTTCGTTCTACCTGGGTGCCAAAGCAAACGGTAACAAGTTTTCCAAAGTAATCGCCACTGCTCCGCAAGCGAAGCCGATTCCCAAGGACCGTAAGCCAGATTGGGTCATCAAAGATAAGACAACCCCTGAGCAGGCACTTGTTTATCGTCTCAGCGGAGATTACAACCCTTTGCACATTGGTAGGCTTCGCTTCGATTACTAAGATTGGACTCACGAGCGTGTGATCCAGATCCCGCGGCGGGTGAGGCACTCGGTTTTGGCGATGTCATTCTACATGGCTTGTCTACTTTTGGATTTGCTGCTCGGGGTCTCATCCGAGAGGTTGCGAATGGCAATACGCGAGCATTGAAGGTTTTCGGTGTTCGTTTCACATCACCCGTCAAACCTGGCGATGAATTGGAGACCCAAGCATGGGAAATAGGACCTGGTCGCAGTGGTATGGTCGAGATCACATTTATCACCAAGAACAATACATCGGGCAAGGTAAGTGTCGAGTTCATCTATCATGCATCTGTACTGGATGTTTGATATCCTAAGGTTGCGCTGGGTAATGGTGTCGCTTTCATCAACAAAGCAGAGAAAAGCAAGCTCTAAAACATCCACTCGTGTTGATAAAGGAATAACAGTATCCATGTGCATTGTTAAGGAAAATTTAAACCTGCTCGTGAAAACCGCAACATGTTACTTTCGGAAGCATGGTGCGGGATGTGTTGATGATAGAATTAAGCTGTGGCTCCATCGACGAAAGTTAGAATTGCCACTGTTGGTAACTTGAAACTAAAGGTCATTAATGCTAAATCACTTAAGTTCTCTTCGAAATCTTACCAGGGCCGTCATGCTACTATTCTTGACAACAGTCCACCTTCAAGTTATACAAGACAGCTGTCTTAGTTTATCTCTAATTGTACAGCAATGTTAGTTTGGCTGCTTGTACACTAGATCCCGGGAACTGAAGCCACCGGCGACGGGTAGGTGTACTAGATTGACCCCGTGACTCGAATGCAAATTCCTTCGCCGTGAGCTCGCATCCATGATTCCACCTTAGCAGCCTCTCGGATTTAATAATATTTGGGCTAATGCCGGACACGTCTTCTCGTCGGGTTTATGAATTATTGAACGTGTAGCACTACACCCGCGACTCGCGAAGGGTGTCACGGTGAGCGATACATCAGAAATTTTACAAGCATCTTTTCCACGCTTTACGCGGCTTATTTGACTTTTCACGGTATCTTATTGTAAATCTTACGGAGAGTCTACACCAAGTCTCGTGTTCATTAGAAAACAACTATAGGCACAATTTCTTGAGTTTTGAAGCACAATACAATGGCATTGGATGTAGCTGATCATTCGACAAGCAGAATTAGTCGCCAAAAGCGTGGAAAAGACGCTTGTAGACTTACTGATGCGGTCTGGCCCCACCTTTGGCGAGCGATCTGACTATGTTGCTTAGACGATGGAACGGACATATCAATTTTTGCGCAGAAAAGGTGATATGTACGAGTGAAGCTATCCCTATGCCAGCGCTCCATTTCAAGATCACACTTCTTACACGGCCGGCGCATTACGCTACTAAGAGCACCACTTACGAATTTATAGACCTGCAAAATCCACGAAAACAGCGAAGGTTCCTGGCATTTCGTGATGCTCTTTCATCGAGTCTGGTTAAAGGGCCGGAGTCATTCGATTGCTTGTGGATGTCTAGAGTACATGCAGTTTTTCCTTGCGTGTGTTTGCGCTTCTACATCTAACATATCTAGGGTTCTCCGTTTGATCCAAAGATCAGTGCGAATGGTAGCAAATTCAAAAATTTCCAAGTACCGGAACAGACCTATGTACTGTTGTCTCGATGGAGTTTATGGTCTTCATCCCGCGGTGGGCTGGGCTCTGGGCTCTGGCGTCGCATGTATTCTCACATGATATATCTACGTTTGGATTCGCCACTCGTTGTCGGTTGCGAACAGCGATATGCGCTAAAAACTTTGGACGCTCATTTCAAATCGTGGTCTCGACCCTGGCGATGAACTAGAGATAACAGTCTCGGGAAAGTCTAGGGGCGTTGCTACACAATCCTTGCATATTTTTGGCGTGAGGGTGATATTAATCCCTGTCATGCTATCTGACCCTCGCTTTTTCGCGCTGCATAATGACTTTTAGGTGAAACTAGTGTACCTTCGTTCTCAAACACCCTTATTGAGAGTCGTTTGCTTCTACCCATACCTTTTATGTCTTTTTGTCGGCCCCGGATTATCCTACTTTTCCTTGATGGCAGGCGTGTACCACGATTGCTCTTTTGCTCACATCCCCATAAGATAATTTTGCAGACCGGATGGCTTCGTGGCACCAAAGACACGAACGCGGGCGAACCACATGCCTAACAGTGGGATGCATTGCACGCTTGCTTCTTCATCTGTGATTTGTCACTTTAAATCTTTTTCTTAATATTCAACCCTGGCTTATCCTCACAGACCCATTGTGTGAAAAACAATACCAAGAATTACTCGATAGAGTTGCGTTTTAGAACTGGTGTCTGAAAACCCAGTTTGTGAAGCGCTTATCTAATTTCGACAGGGTGTAGGACGAGTGATGGGCAGTCTATGGACTAAACCTAGATTCGGATGGGTTCGAATGCATTGCACGTATTAGGTGGTAGGGTACGTTCGTCCCCCAGGTTCTCAAGCACGCGGAAGAGGACGCAGGTGTCCTACTTGTAAACAAGTAAATTTCACCTGCGGGGCGCCGTAACCGGCGCACTTGAAGCATGTTATCGTCCCACAAAAAGTTTGTGCTACCACCTGCTTTTCCTTTTCCAAGGCCCCTCCCGCGCCTTCGGCGATCGCCCGTTTCATCTCCCTCAACCGTTTGCTCTTCTGAATCAGGTTTTCGACGCCGATCCGCACCAATCCTACCGCTCGCCGATGTCGCCATCCACGATCACACACTAGCTCTCACGCACTCTGTCATCCTCGCCTTCCTCATTATCGCCGAATCTTCAAGACTTCCCCGTGGCCCCGCTAGCGAGATACCCAACTCGTCCAGGTTCTTGCCAGTTTGCAACGCGCTCTGCTATTTTGAGTTGAATTCTCAGTTCAATACTTATCGTCATCTGATGATTGATCTTGATAAGCCTGCAAATATAGTTGCCAGCTGCATTCAGTGGCGTTGCTGGTGTTCGTTTCCTGGCAGTGATCGTACAGCAAATGTTCAACTATGCCACTTCGGATGGACTATCCGGAACTATCCGAACTGATAACGGTATATCCCTTATATCCCTCATCGATTTGCCAATCGCGTTGGGTACATCACGAACGAGAACTACTGATACATGGAGTCATCAGAAGGCTACGGAATCATGTGCATACTCCAATGAACAGCCGGCTTTCCACGTCGTGCTATGTAGCATTTACACATTGTTTACACAGGGCCTCAACGATGAGAAGGTGCCACATTTGAAGCATTAAAGGCAAATAGCCGTACGGCCCGCATCCATCGTAAGTATTGATACAAACACTCGACAATGGTTCTCGCCCCGAAGGCTGTGAGGCTGTGCGAAGGGCGCAAGGTAGAAAAAGGTACTAACACCAAAAGAAACAGTGTATATGTTCCGCACTTATCATGAGACTCATCAAGAGATAAGAGCGGGCCTCGTGATCTGGTACCCGGTGAGTTACAGTCGAACTGTCTATTTTTTTTAATACTTACGCCTCCTTTCTTCTTGACGTTTTACTCTGGCACGTCGTTGAAGCTATCTGTTTCTATTATACCGCAGTCAAAATGTCTTCTAGCTTACAGTCTGCTTCCGAGGCTCTCCTGTTGAACAACTACATATCCCGTATGTTCATTCACGTCCCGAAAATGAATACTCTAATAAGTTGGTGCAGTTTCAATGGTTATTGCTATTGTATATGATTATGGTGAGATGTCCTTCCAGTGTGCAACTCTATCTTTTCTGATCAAAGTGATAATTTGATCCTCCGCATACAGTCCTCACCCTCTCCAGTGAGGTATGATATTTTGTTCACCACGCTCGACCTCTGGTTAATACTACTTTAAGGTAGAGTACATTTGGGTAAAGAACATTTTTACCCCGGGGGTTCGTTTAACAGTTTCCTAGTCTCGACCATGGTCCTGGGTTTCTTCAAGTTTTTTTGTTGTGCGTATAGTTCCTTGCAGATATATACTTTCACTGAACAGTTCTGTAGGTCCGCTACTTTGGTATTTGCGTGTTTATGCAAGTATATATTTACTTTATGTATCTAAAGTGCTAATTGATATTCAAGTTTTATTGGCCTTAGTGAGCTTATCAATAAATTGGCATTGGTTTAGTATGTGACATGGATTCACAGGTGGTACTTCATTTGTTCCAGGGCCGCTTAGAGTGAGTTTTCCTTACTCTCGAACGCATTTCACTAATGATTGTCATCTGTGTAGTTGTATGTGTTAAGATTCACACTCAACGGGAGTGTTACCGATAATATTTGCGTAGGTGTAAGAACATCCGTTTTCGACATATCGAAACTGTTTGACACTACGACGGAAACTCTTTATAAAGGCACCGTGATGTTTTTGATAGGCGGCTGGGGATTCCAAGTTTTCGTCCTTGCTGCTGATTGTGAGTTTCTCTGACAAATGTCAATCTACTTTGATTTCGCTTCAATAATTATTCTTTCAATTCAAGTTATCATGATCATGCGGGTGTATGCCATGTGGAACAGATCCAAAGCAATCCTTTACATCCTCTTATTCGCTTACACCCTGCAGAACATCGTCTGTTTTCTTTTGATAGGCATTTATTTTAATCCCCAAACTCACCAGTCAGGTGCGTTTCACATCTATTTGACATCCCATTGCAGTCTTATATACAGTTCCCTTTTCAAGTTTCGGTTGGACAAATCGATGAATTTCACTATTGTTCTGAATCCACGAGCACTCTGGCCAACATATACCTGATTTTACCACGGTTGCTTACTGGTCTCTTGCTTTTCGGTCTTGCTATTGCCCAAACATTAAAGCAGTCGATTGGCATGTACAGAGCGACGAAGCAATGGCAACCTAATCGATACGTACAACTTCTTGCGAGAGACGGTATTTTTTATTTTACCATGTAAGTTTTGCCTTTTCTCATTCATCGCCATCGTTTTTTCCGCCACCTAACCATCTTCTCATCGCCTAGGAACATTGTTTCCTACATCGCAGCCGCAGTAAATCCTGGCACGAGTGTCAACAGCAACGTAATCATCTTCCTGGAATCGTATGGTCAGGTAGCCTTGTGCGTTATGATGCCGCGGTTCATTATTAACGTGCGTCGCCTATTTGAACGCGACGTCCGTGGCCGCCGGGCGTATGTTGACACTGGATTCGGGGTGTCGTCGATAACCATCGGCATCGCGGACGTGTCTGCGATTGAATTTGTTTCTCAAGATCAGGTTCAGCCTGTCGAGGGAATCGTGGAACAACCTGGGACTGTTCATTTCGAAGAGCGGGCAGATCCTGTAGGTCCGGCTTGAATGTCCATTGCTGTGGAATTGTAAGGATCGCGCCGTGGTATGACATCTTACGATACGTTTCTCCCTCTCTCATTCCATGATACTTTACGATACGTTTCTTTGTATCTTTTGTTCTCCACCATATGACTCACCGCTCGGCGTTTTCATTTTCTCTTCGTCTGTCTAGAAACGCCTCGAACCTTTTGTTCTCTATTATAATCCGCCGCCCCGCGTTCTCGCCGTCCGCCATATGGACACAGATTCCGAACTTACTCTCGTATTTTCTATGTGCGTCGCTCATGTATTTAACGGCCCTCTTGGCCTTTATACGGGATAGAAATCCAGTTCCATCGGTTTCGTCCTCTCCTCTCATGTTCTGAACGCACCACCCGATCACCTTGACGTGTCAACGTGTCCCTTCCTTTTTAGGCTCTCCCCTTTACCCTGTATCCTCTCTCCTTCGAACTCGCATTCCCGTTCGTGATCCGCGTGTGACGCCGGACACTTACTACAGAATGGTAGAGGGTCGTGTGTTTTTTTAATTTTTAATTGGCAGGTTTTCCTTGTGTAATTTGACTTCTCGTACCGATATGGTTTTCATTCCTACGCACGACATGTCGGAAGGGTTCGGATCTCGATCGTCATCATCAGTCAGCATCGCTCTTTCACGTAGCCCCATTCGCTCTCCCTGTTGGTGAAAGTCAGGTATACAATCGTCATCAGTGTTTTGCTCGTCTTTCCTATGTACGGTCTCTATGTCTCGTTCCCTGTTTCTATTTATTGGCGTTCAGAGCGGTCTCATTCTAGTGTTCTTGATACTCCCTTAATGGCAATGTAAGCGTGTGGCTTACCTAGGTCCCGTAACTAGTACATGTACCGCCTGCGATACTGAATGCTATCCATCCAATATTCCTGCCTTTTTGCATAGCGGTTGAGCGTGCGGCGGTCCGATCGATTACAAGGCTGTGGCAATGTCTTTATATCGTTCAATGCTGCGCGGACTCGTAACCAAACTCTCAAATTATAACAACACAAAAAAGGTTATCTCTACACGAAATACGACAATACACTTGGTGGTGCGCAAGTCACTCAGAAAATAAATAAATAAATATGTGAGCCAATGGCTTCTCATACGGTCTAATCGGACTGAGTCAGCCCAACCTCTGTTACTTCCATCGGTATTTCCGCGGGGACCTTAGACCCGTTCTGCTCCACGTCCACGAACATGATCGCCGATTCAACACCGATGCGAGAATTCGACAAGCCAAACGCGGTATCGATCCCCTGTGCGTACAGCTCCCGCATACCAACAACGAACTGAGGGGTTAGGGTGTAAATCGGCACGTATACGATGAGCGCCAGCGCAAACTGCCAGCCCGCTGCTGAAAGCACACTCAAACTGTTCAACAGGTCGGTGATCTGAAACATAAATATCCTAATGTGGCTATGGTTAACTTGGTCTTCTCGATGATTTGCATCGTAAGGCGGAGGACAGAGAACAGCAAAGAATATGACGAGGACGTACGTGGCAAAGTAAATGACGCCCTGCTTGAACAAGCATGTTCATGTACCGATTGATTTCCCATCGATTTGTCATTCGGTATGTCTGTAGCAGCTCCCTTGCGCATTTGACGATCGCGAGAGTACGTGTTACTGTGCTATTGGTGATTTGGAGAGTGATGGCTAGAATTTGCAACCAACGATATATGCTGTATGTACAACATGAGTAACTTCGTGTTTGACTGACGAGTACTACGATGGAAGGGCAAAGGCGGCCAGCTGATTTGGCACTAGTAGGCTTGTTCGGCAATTCACGCACCTGACAAATCATCTAATTTGCTACCATTGCGTTTACGACAACAAAGGAGATGCTCTCCAGTGTAAATAACGCCAGCAGAGTCACGAAGACCGGTCTTGATCGATTATACATGGCCCATACTCGAAGGAGCATCATCACTGTGGTCATTCCATTTAGAAGTTTCATTTGAAAATAACGCGAATATTCACGTTCGGCTGAACTAAGAAAGAGAGAAAATGGCTATTTCATCTTGGATACGATTACAGGAAGGGATTTAGCCAAAGAGCAAACGTTCTCACAACTACTTGGTGCGTGTCAGTAGTCGGATTGACGAGTTCCTTCTGATAAAGAGAGGAGACCAATACCCACTTCTTGGACACGACCAGAATTCAGTATAAACTTTCGTCAGTCTATTTACAGAAAAGGATGCTCACCTTTTTAGGTCCTGGAAAGAAACTGCTTCCAACTTGAGTCGTGTTTTGATGAGTTTCATGTTCTAAGTGCGAAACATGAGGAGAGACATACTAGCAAAGCCTTTGAACCTGGCAATTGTAATCGCTTTCAGTATACATCCCCCGATCACCGTGGACTCCAGACCCACGCGACATTGAAAAGACCACAATAACGAATCCACGACTCATTGAGTATCTCAACAAATGCTGGGGAATCTGACGTGTACGAAAACGAATAGAGTTGTTATCCAAGTCCAAGGGTTGCTCTGCCGTTCCGTTTAACGATCAGAAAATTATCTGTTTGACAAAACATTTATTGCTGACCCATATGTATTCTATCTGAATGGATTACCTATATGGGAACACATATGATATCACAGGATGTTACTAACCTCTTTGGAGATTGCAAGGACTGTCAGTAACTTTCAAGTCGTAAAGAGTCTCTACAGATCAAAACGCACCGTAATCATATCCAATAGCGGTGATGACAACAACTGCATAGAACGATTTGTTATCGATCTCGGGCTTCAGCGTAACTATTTAGTGTGAACGAGCATACATACCAGCTATGTAGTCATTCAGGAAAAGGGAATTCGAGGCAGTTTGTGAGGAAGAGGACATAGTCGACGATATGTCGAGAGGAAAAAGAACGATAAAGTGGAGCCCTCGGGCTACCAGGCGCGTAATTTATATCTTCCGGGGTATACCAATATACCGAGAGAAAGATCTATCAGAATTCAGAATGGCCCGGCCTGGTTTCAGTGATATGATCAAGCTCTAAAATCAACGTACAGCGTCAGAAAGGTTTTTTCATTGCCATGATTATCCGTGGTGGTTTAAGCCCCATGCGAAGGTCTTCTAATGCCTTCGTAGATTCAACCCCCTGCGTTATTCCCTTATTACCCCCATGACGTCGTCGTTCTCGTTCTGGAAAAGGCGTAATGCTGACTAGACATGTCGTGATTGCTGGCTGCGCAAGTTTGTTGATAAGTTGGCTGGTGATGCGATCCATCCATTCGTCAGGATCTGAAAAATATAGTCCATGAGTAATACGGCTTTCGGGATGACTACACGTATAAGGGTTTTACGTTCTTCTCGTTCTGGGTCATGGTCGCCAACCTCCCCGCCCACCATATGGTCAGAGGGGTGCCGCTTTGGCCGCTGTTTCCAACAAACTACTTGCTTGATCAGCATGTATGCGTCGTCGTT
>JBBPST010000268.1:4551-15831 GCA_038093715.1 Austroboletus cf. mucosus | reverse complement strand
TGGGCGAGCTGCAACGAGTCGTAGAGAACGATCATCTTTTTCGCTTCGTCCACTTCTGCCAAGGAACGGTTCTCGCTAAGGACCGTGTCGAGATTCTTCTTCCACGTCTTGAGGAATCCCTTGTACTCGTACCGCCGATCACGGAAACGGCGCACAGTATCGACGTAAAACGGGTTTTCTCGCTGACACACAATAGACTCGCGCGTCTCGATCCGCGTATCCTTGATCTTCTTGTAAACTTTGCGGGAGTAATCTCCAAGACGTTTGTGCAGAAGAGCCGTCTGCTCGGCGTCCGTCAAGTCCACAAACTTGCGCTGCGGTCCACCAAGTTTCTTGGCAGGAAATGTTTCTTGGTTGAGCGCGTGTCGAATCATGTTGTATTCGTCTCTGTGTGCAGGGAAGAACTCGCCTCTCCATGCCCATTCAAGCCTTCGGTCGCACTCCTTCCCCGGCCGGTTGTAGTCACACACCGCGCACACTGATTCCTCAATCATGGAGTCTGGCTGTAGTCGATTCGACAACATGATGTTAGGGTACATGGCAGCGACGTCGAGGTGATAGATCAACGGCTTGTCTGTTCGCTTTGGACTATCTTTCAAGGCCTCGAGAGCCGACTGGATCTGAGACTTGACTTCATCGTAGTTTGTAACGTCTTCCAAAGACGCGTTCGACTCTTCGACGATGCAGAACGTCAATGCGGCATCGAGATCTTTAATCAACTGAGTACCCGGGGTTAGATCTGGCGATACCACAAAATAAAAAGGCAACAAACCTTTTCGACGGCTGCAGGGACGATCTTGAACTCTGTAGGGATGTCGCTGCGGAAAACGCCAGCCTCTAATGCTTCCACGTGCCCTCCAACATAAGTCTCTGAAGCGAGCAGGTGGCCCTCAAACATGTTCAGGTGGGCATCCTCATGCTTGTTAGGCATGATGATGTTTCCTCTGTACGCCTCTACCTGTACAACGTGTGAGTGGCGCATCGTGTGATCACCGGACCTACATACCATCAACAACGTCTCACAAAGTGTTCCACTTCCCTTTCGCAAGACCTCGTCGGGACATAACGGGATGATGTTGCAAAGCGAGAAAATGAATGGATGTACGTATTTCATATAGAGATAATACGTGGCTACGGCATCGGAGACGGAGTATTGGGCGAGCACTTGCGGCTGTTCTAAGGCATACCTGGAAATAGTTAACGCACCGACGTTAATCAGAGCCTGATCAACTCACGGCGTCATCAATTCGGGATCTAACTCGATTGGGTTATACCCCAGTTTTGCTGTCGTAACTGCTTTGAGGCCTTGACTGCCTTGCGGTAGGTACGAATCGCGTTTGACCCATCGGAAACAGTCCATATGGACACAGCAACGGTTCTTGAATTCGTCCTCTGCATCTTTTGCGAAGCCAGTTTCGAGAAACATATCGATATCGTTGGCTTTTGCTCTCGCGCAGAGAAACGGAAAATCGAAGAAATCGCCGTTAAACGTAGCTATGACCGTGGGCCTCACTTCCTGAATATGTTTGAAAAATCTCGTGATGGTTGCGGCCTGACCAAAAACGCCAGTCAACAAACGCAATTCGGCATGCGCGAGGACGACGTACCTCGTCTTTCTCATTGTACACGATAAACGGTCCTTCATACCCTTCTTTGGGGGTATACTCAAAGTTCTCAATGTCCTCGCTCACGATTTCGCGGTTCGTGATGAGATACCCCTGTCCATCGATCATGTATGAAATCATCATCACTTGGTCAATGGCCTGGTCAGGAAACTTGAGCGGCGCCTTCGTCGTCTCGATATCGTATGCCATGACCACGGGGTCCGCACGCTTGACACGCTCCTTGATGGTGGAAAAGTTTGGTTGTCCAGCGTTAAACGTCACCGCATACCACAACCCAACGCGCAGCTCCTTGTCGATAGCCACGCGCAGGTAATACGGCACGTCAAACTCCCGAATGTCGATGATGCACTCGCGAGGGTCCCTTTCCCTGTAGTTACCCCCATTTATGCTCCCTCCAATTTCCGTCCATTCGCTCTCCAGCTCCATGTTTGTGCTGGGACCTGCCGTGGCATTGACGACGTCTGCATAGGCATCGACGGCGCCTCGCTTAGCACCGTTCTCGAGCGCGAGAGGTGCAATGTCACGTCGGACGGTAAGGAGGTCCGAGACATTCCTAAAGCATAGCTGAAGATAAAGCCTCCGGTGTCCCATCAAATGGTTAGGCAACTTGAGGTCCTCTTTCCTATTGCGCACGATCTTGAGTATGACGCCTTCGTACCGTTTCATGAGCCATTCCTCGACGCTCGCCTCCGAGCCGCTCTAAAGTCCATCCAAACCCATGAGCACGTCCACAAGAGTAAAAAGACACGTCAACCAGACCTTGCACGCAATCTGGAAATACGGCTCGTACTGCATCGTGCACTTGAACGACCCGCCGTCATCTTGGATAAAGTAAAAATCCACCGCGGCCTTGCCTCCAGGGTTCTCCGCGTCCTTGACAAGTGTCGGGTGCATATTGATGAGCCAGCCCTCTCTGCGCCCGCCCTCCTGCAGCCGCGCAAACCCAAGCTTCTCGTCAATCTCGTCGCTCAGTCGAACTTGTTCAAATCGTTCCGCGAGTTGTGTACCGTCGTCTTCGCGTTGTGGGGCTGGTCCTTCTCCTGGTGCATTTCCGGATGCACCACCTCGCCCACCTCTTCCTCTGCCACGGCCCCCGCGAAAGTAAGAGCCGCCTCGATATCCAGAGCGACTTCCACGCCCTCCGCGTCCGCGACCATTTGACGTCAACCCAAAGCCGCGTGCCATGAAGGAAGGAATGAAGTGAAAGAACAAGACGAGACTCGCGTAACAATGTGACATACGCGACTCGTCACGTTCTTGGATTGTCACACTACAGTGGGTACACTTTGCACGAAAACAAGCGGGGTATCTGGAAAAAAAGCACTACATACAACCTCACCTCGTGGGCTTTGAATCGCCCACAGCAGCAACGTGCTCGACCGAGACGATAATCCGTAACTTGTACCAGAACGAGAACCCATGAGATAAAAATGTGAAAAGATAGATCCTGAGAAAAAGAGTGTGCGAGAATAGAATGTGAATGATGGAGCGAGAAGACAAGAAAACCAGAGAATGAAAAAAAAAGCTAACAGAATGTACAACCACAGCAGTCTATGATGCTCGACAACACAGCACAGTATAATCCATGACCATAAATCAGATAAACCAACAACGTATACCCCAACTTACTCTTCTTCACCTTCGTCCTCTTCTTGGATCGCATGCTTAAACGCAGATCCACGCGGCCCCGGCAGCTGCCATCGGCCACCTCTCGCTTCCGGCGCTTCAAAGGCCGTCTCGCCCTGTCCGGGAGCAGGCGAGGATCGCCCAGAATGACTTCCTCTTTGTCTCCCTACAATACCAGCCACAGTGCTCGCACGGGCTTTCCCTGTACGCGAGTGCCCACCGTGACTTCTCGGAGGTGGCGACATGATCAACGGGATTGGCGACTCGAGCGCCATATACGACGAACTCGCACTGGAGCTTGTCGTGCTTCCCGGCATCTGGCCCAGTCCCCCCGCAAACTCGGGTACATCTTCATCTTCGTCTACCCAATCGCTTTCATCGCCCATGCTCAGACTTTGTCGCCCCGCGCTAAACACGTCTCTGATATCCGGCGCTGGAGAGATAGCCAGAACTTCGACGGGAAGATGGGTGCTCCGGCTCTGCCAACCAGGAGGTTCATGTCCCCAGCTCTTCTTCCACGACGTACGCCCAAATGAACTGGTGTGTGGGCTCGTGAATGGCGTGAGACGCTTTTGAGCGATAAAGGTGCCTGCACCTCGTCTCGGAGTGCTATCATCCAAGGATTTTCTGGACGGATATCCCTTGAATGGTGAACCCGTCCGCGTCGCCTCACTCTCTGAAGCTTCGTAAAATGACGTGGGTCGTGAAGATGCAAGGGAATGTGCAGAGGAAGCGGCAGAGTTTGAGCGGTGATGCGCCGGGTGAGGTCCAGGAGTACTTTGTATGTGTCGTACGACACGTGTAGAAGACGAAGAGCCCGCCCTGCGATGATTATATTTGGGCAATGGCGACGTCGTGCGATAATACGCTGACCCATTTGATCCCGCGGATGGGGATTTATGATGTCGAGGGCCACCGCCCACAGAAAAGCTATGCACAGACGACGGTCGCGAGGAATGATCACCTCTTTCGGAATTGGGAGTCTCGGCACCAAAGGACTGGACAGAAGGGATCTGATCAAGCGGTGTGTGGGTGTGTGAGGGTTCAATTGTGAAGACCTGAGCGGAATTTCCGGATGATCTACGGGAATTGACGCTACTAGACCGACGTGACGAAGCAGAATGACGTTTGACGCGACGACCTCGTGCACCCCCGCTCGTGCGCCGCTTGACTGAGTTCTTATTGGGAGACATGGAGGAAGGAGGGGTGGCCATCATGGATCGAGAATATTGCATCCCGCGTCCAGCACCCTGTGGTAACCCTTCCACGGCTTCCTTACGTTTTCCTTTTCTATCCTCTTGGAACCAGAGGCGAAATGCAGAAAGTAAACTCGCCCGATTTCTGTTGGGAGCAACGACTCTTTTACCATTCTCAGCGTAATTTGGTAACGATCTCAACGTATCTCCAGGAGAGTTCGCCGGAGTTGGTGTATATCCAGTGGTCGGTGTCGTTTGCTCACCTGCCATTACCCATGGCGATCCATGTATAGCAGGCACATCGGCAGGAGGCGAGGACGATCGAGGAGTTGCATCCTTGGCTTTCACTGGCGGTGACTTGGTCAGTTTGGACGAACCGCCACTACCATGAGAACTACGAGGATCATCCGCTGTCTGTATTTTTTCAGATTCCCTTGGTTTCTCCCGTGGCCCTTCGCGCTGTTCTCTAACTCCTTCTGCCGACTTCTTTCGAACAAGACCGGCAGCTTCGAGGGCTGTTGTCGCTCGCTGCATGATGCTAACGCTTCCCGAGCGAACCTTGCCTTCCCTCTTCAGCTTTAGTAAATCCTTGTCCCTATTTTCAAGTCCCCTGGAGCTCCCACTGGGCGTAGACGGACTCGAGCGTACAGACGACTCGTTTGTAGTCGGGGAAGGTGACAGAAACGGGGATTTCGCACGAGGAGGGGTCGTTGGTCGTGCATTCGTAACAGCCGTCGGGGTAGGAGGTAGGACGGCGAACTCCGGGGGGGCAGGTGTAGAAGAAATTTCGTCGGTTTGTACTGCAATTGCACGTTTGTTTCTCTTCCGAGAACTGGAAGGTCGCTCGCTTTCCTTCTCTTTCCGTCGCTTAGACCCTGAGCCTTCTCCATTTCGTTCAGTGGTGATATCTGGGGAAGTGACTCGAACTTCATCGAGGATCCGTTTGTCATGTTTACGCATCAACATCCACCAAAGTGCCCCAGCCGAGTCACATGCATCCGAGATAACGGAGTGGACAATTTGAGCGGTGTCAAATCCCATCGTGCTCAGCGCGTTCAGTAACTCGCGCTCAGCAGGTGTCGAAAATATAATTGGAGCAGGTGTACTGAGAAGGGAAGCAAAGTCTTGCGGAGGAAAAGGTCTGTCATGAGCAGGCGAGCCATTTCCATCAGAAAGCGTCGACGACACGGATCGGCGTTTCGTGCGAGCAGGTGTGCGGGTTGGATGGGGTGGAATGCGAGATGGATTCGAAGAAGTGACAGATGGCGTTGGCTCGTCCATACTACATTTTCCACCTTCCTCTTCTATAACAGTATCGAACCGCCGCCTGTCTGTATCCATAGACCCTCGGCCACTTCTGGTGATCGTGATCTGACTTGGGTTAGAATGAATCTGGGCAGTAATGGACTTTGAAGTAACTTGGAACGGATCAGAGGCATTATGATCGGGAGTTGTAGCTGTGGACGGTAAAAGTTCGGAAGTAGCAGAGAGGAAAGTTGTTTCTGAAGTGGTAGAAATCGCCGAGATAACTTGTTCTGTATCCTGTGTTTTTGTATCGTTTACCGTGGGTCTTACGGTCAATGGAAAGGCAGCGCGAGCAGGTGATGGTGATGTGGGTATGTCATCGGGATCCTGGGCAGTGGAAAGCGTGGTCGTACGTAGGATAAACCACGGAGAGGCCAGAATTTGAGGAATTGTTAGCCGCTTTGATGGATCAATCTGTAAAATATTCCGAAGAAGGTCACGCGCGTCTACAGCAACTATTAAAAATCAACACTTCGAAAATGGCAGGAGCGTCGAACCTCTAGACAGCCACTCGGGATCTTCGAACTCGCCTTTGATAACTTTCACCTTCATTATAGCTTCGTCGTCGTCGTCAAATGGTAGGGTACCCGTCAGAAGGCAGTAAAGAATAACACCCATGGACCAAATGTCCACCTCTGTTACTACTAAGTAGATCTTGGGGGACAGCTAAATCGCCACTCACCTGGACCGAAGTATCTTTTGCCTTGGAGGACCTCTGGAGCAGCATAACCAGTCGTACCGCAAAAGGTATCCATATAGAGACCCTTTTCGTGTTCGCGCGTGAACCCGAAATCACCCAGTTTGACGCGACAACGTTCGTCCAACAATACGTTTTCGAGCTTGAGGTCGCGATGGACAATACCTTTATCGTGCAAGTAGGCAACGGCGAGACAGAGTTGGCCAAAAATGATTTTGGTTTCCTCTTCGGACAGGCGACCCTTTTCGGCGAGGTAATCAAAGAGCTCTCCACCCGAGCAGAGTTCGGTCACGATCCATATGTATGACTCCGTAGCAATGACCTCGTACATTTGGGTGACATGGGGGTGGTGGAGTTGACGGTGATGGTGTATTTCGCGGGTGAGGGAAGCAGACATGGCTTTGGGGATCTGCTTTATGGCAACGCGGGCGGACGTGAGACGGTGGGTGCCCATGCGCACCTTTCCATAGGCACCTGTCGGCGATCTTATCAGGACAGAGTGCCTGAGGTAGGGTTGAGAAGACTTGCCTTCTCCGATTACTTTTCCAAGGGTGTAATTACCTATTACCCTAATCTTTTGGGAAGCGAGCTCCCTCCCTAGTTCATTATAGGCATTAGCAAGCTGGGCTTTGTTGTTCTGGGACATGGAGGCAGACTGCTTGTGGCCGAGAGTGGACATTGTATGGCATGTAGAGCAGAGGCTAATGTAGGTAAAGGAGAGGCACGGGCAAGCTAGCCACGGAATAGTCGAGTGGGGATGGACAAAGTTTTGCGGAGAGTGAGAGCGTCGGTTAACGTTGCGGTCAAGAACAACCAGTTGCGATCATCATAGCGTGTGAAAGTGGAAATCATTGACGACGAGACTAAGACAACAAATTCGTGGAAACGACTAGTGTCACAGCTACCTACCAACAGTCCGGACGAACCGCAATACTAGTGCGAAGAAACTACAGAGGACGTGTCATAGATACCACACAGACCAGCAACGCAGCCAGTGAGGACTATTTGTGCAACGCTTTGACGATACTAACAACAATGATGACGATGATAATGGCCACCGCGAGACCTATAATGATACGCATCTGGATATCTGGTCAGCATCCGCGTCTTGTGGAGCAGCGCGCGCCCACCTTCATGTCCTTCCACCTGGGGCCATGAAGATGAGAAGTATGGAGAGAACGGAACGAGCGAGCTTACCACATATTCTGGAAACGGTTAGCGTTGGATTTTATCAGAGGAATGGGCCACGCTCACCTTGCGTACTCGGTTTGCCCCGCGACGGAAGCCCTGTGCCGAGACAGCGAGGTTGTCTGTTGACAAAGTCTTTATGATCCCCGGTACAGTGCGATAACAAAAAGGACTAGCCAGTCTTGTCCTGTAGTGAGTCCAGCCGCTCGCCTCTCTCGGCAACCTTTGTAATGTTCTCCCTCATAATTCCGACGGTGTCGTCAATTTGTTGCTGGATGGCGGCTGTTTTAGCATTGCCCTGGGATCCTGATGGATTCGACGAGGAGCCGCCGCGAGGAAGGTAGGGGTCGTAAGGTTCAGACCTGGGGTTGGCGAGAAATCAAAAAGTGCGTGGCCACGAAATGAGCGAAAGACGAACATGCCGGCTCTTGAGAATGGGTGTGAGTGGGAAGAAAGATTTGTGTTGACCCTACCGTACGAAGCGAGATGAATAAAGCTGGAGAAGTTCAGACTGCGCGCGGCAAAGCGAGGCGGTGAAAACGGGTAACCAGTCACACGTACCCCTAGTGTGACATGTCACTCAGCAATTGAAAATTGAAAATAGACATATTCCTAGAATCTCAGCTAATCCGGTGCATTCTGTGCTCACGACAGCGTTTTCGAGATAACAGATTGAATGAGACTTGGAAGCCCTTTGCTTTCGCTCAATCCAGGCTCTGGCGGTGAAGATCCGTTCTGCCACTGCCTCGAAATACCTGACGAACTTGGACAAGAGTTCAAGGCCTCAGAACCAGTGAAAGAAGTGTGCATTTGGGTATGTGCTTGAAGACACGGTATGTATCTACAGTAATTAGTTATTAAAAATGGAACTGCATGTGGTTATCTCAAGCATTGAATCGTATGCAGATAAAAGTGCGACGAAAAGCAAGTCGAAGAAATTCGTCCAAATCTCACGCCTCCATCGCAGTCTCCGCCTCCGCCTCCGCCTCCGCCTCCTTCTCCTTTTGTAGAGTCCAATTCTCATCGAGCGAATTACTCAGCGTGACTGCCTTCATGAAAAACGAGATCAGAAGCCCTGCACCACTGATACCAGCCGCGACACGCCACAGCACCGCAAGACTGCCCGCAAATGCCGCTCGGACCTCACTCCGTATTTCTGGGGGGAGTGACGAGATTTGCGGGATAAGCGCATAAATAATAGCAGTCCCTTGCGGTATAGATTCAAGGAACGCAGCAGGAAGCCGCTTCGAAAGTTCGTTTTGGAGAACAGTGCTCCCTATGGTGATACCCCACACCTGCCGGATATGATCGATTGTTAAAAACATGGCCCATAAGTGAGAATCCAGATACGCACAGTTGCAAATGCACGAAGGAACCACATGAAGGCGAGCGCTGGTGCATTCTCCTTGACCGATAGAGGTGCTTGAATGGGATACATGGGTGTCGACTGCAACAAGCTACACATCCAGAGCATTAGAGAATGAAGTAAACCTTCAACTAGCAGGTACGCGTACCCTGTACCTATTCCAAGCAAGGCTATGTACCCAATGAATTTCCCATTCGGGTCTGTTGCACGGACAGTGGTCATCAAACCAAAAGCGACAACGGTGATGACCCAGCCAATCCACATCGGAAATCGGTATAGCAGAGTGATCCTGACCAGTAGCCCGCTAACAATGGTCGCGATCCCCAGTGATGCAAACGAGAGCGAGTAAAGACCGGATCGGACGGGAGATGCGCCCTTGCAAGCCTGGAAGTAGACTGGAGCGTAATCTGCAGAGCGGATATGACGAACGGAGGTAATCATTCCTTTAAATGAACTCACAGACGACAGTAAACAAGACGATGGTGCACAGGAATGATTGTAGGTATCTGATATGGATATCATGAATGATCTGCGAAAGGAACAATGAAGACACTGCTGCTTACCCACTAAGACTGGTCCTATTTTTCACTACGGAGAATGGAACCTGGTTCGAGGAGTGAGAGGATTCTGATCAAAGTGTGGGAGATGCACCTACGAGCGGGTATTTTGGATACTTGGCCTCATAGAAGATGAAGATCACCAACCCAGAGAGGCCCAAAATCAAAGGCGCGAGTACTTTAGCTGACGTCCACGGCGCGGTGATACCACCCCAAGTCAACCCTATCGTATATGCGGCAGTGCTCGAGATAACAAGCAAGTTGCCTCTTTAGGTGAGTCGTAAGTGGAATGGCGTCTGAAGTTATCGGGACCGTTTACGTACATCCAGTCCAATCTTCCAAGCTTCTCTCGCCAAGTGCCGGTGGGGATGGGAAGGTCCAAAAACAATAGAACCAGCGCAGATGATACGCCGGCGATTGGAAGGTTAAGATCTTGATATGTTTAAGTCTCGGGATATTTCAAAAAAGAAAAACAAGCCTGAAATACTCACAGAACAACCAACGCCATTGCCCATGGGCTGCGAGACCACCCCCGACGACAGGACCGACCGCCGCAGCAACAGCCCAGACACTAAACACAATATGAGCATAAATCATGAAAATCCGAATAAATAAGTGTCTCACAGTCCGAAAAAACCAGCATAGATGCCACGCTCTTGCAGACTGACAAGATCAGCGAGAATGATACCGGTCAGAGACTGAATGCCTCCTCCCCCCAGGCCCTGAATGGTTCGCCCTGCAATGAGCATGTTCATGCTTGTTGCACCGCCACAAATGCCACTACCGAGAGTAAAGAGAGCGATAGTCAGGAGAATGGCAGGGCGCCGACCAAATGTCTGAGCCAAACCACCACTCATAGGGAGAAATGCGGTAGAGGCCAGAGCGTAAGCAGATCCGACCCAGGCGAAAGAATCTGCATGTAAAGCACTGGTGATAGTAGGGAGTGCGGTTGAGACAGAGGATAGCTCGAGCGCAGACAGACAAAGGCAGGTGCACATCGATACGAAGATGAGCCAGAATTTAAGGCCCTTCTTTGCTGGCGCCAAATTTGTCGGGGGGAAATCCGGCGGTGTTGGTTCAGTGGGTGTTGGCGGGAGCATGATGATGGGGAAGTTGCTTCACGGTCCAACGTGAGATGCAGGAGGCTTTAATATGGGCTTCTGCTTCGGCATCGCTGTCTGATTGATATGGGCACGCTCAGGTAATTCAATGCCTTCGGTGGAAAGGAACTTTTACCAGTTCCATAACCCGGCTAGCATGAGTCGGTCCCAAGTTGTAGGGATGCTTGGCAATGATTGATTAGCACGGTTCACGAGAATCGATAAGAGCGGAAACTGTCAAGCATATGTGGTTCTTTCCAAGCCTTTTTCCACGTTTCTCCCTTTGCCCATGACTGCCGAATAGGTCCAGAGCGCCCTATTATCAGCTAACCTACAACGCCTGCCATTTGCTTTCATTGCCTTGTGAGCCTAGATGATTCCAGGCTTGTTTGGCAAGTTGATTTTTCTTCCCACGCATATCCCTTAACATTCAAATGTTCTTTCATCCATTGTGATCGCAGAAGCGAGAAGAATCGTTCATGCGGCGCAAACAATATTGCGTAATTCAAGGCATGCAGATGCCGCGCCTGCCCGCTCAAGAGCGCCGGTCTGTCAACCATCCTGGCGCGTAATCACCGCTCATAGAAGTGCTCTAACTGTTTCGAGCGATGTATTAATTG
>JBBPST010000260.1:0-16013 GCA_038093715.1 Austroboletus cf. mucosus | reverse complement strand
CGGCGCAGAATCAACGGGTGAAGACCCTGTTGCAAGGTTCTCGTCATCCAGGGACAACGAAGGAGGGCAGGGGCAGATAGACGTAGCTTGCATTGTTGATAATAAGATGGGTTACTACTAAACTAGCCAGAAAAAGCATGCTTATATAACCACCCAGCTGTGGCTGTGTACCTGTAGCTATTGGTAGGTTCGTGGGAAAAGATAGCCTTTTCTCCCAACCAGTAGCAAAAATAGCTCATGACTAAGCATGACTAAGCATGACTCATCTTGCTTACTAATGATCACATGACTTGCTTACATAAATTGGTCATGTGGTTTGCTTACATAATATGCAGTGCTACATCTTTCTATATTAAGAAAGCCTTATGTAATGGTCCATTAGCATATATGTGTAATCCTAACCTAGGTTTAGGGCAGGCATGTGAAATACACAGGATTAGTCAGCTATTCGCTACCTAACCTTGTATATTTCGCATTTGGACCACTGATCTACCATATATGGTAATCAGACCGGCCTCTGATTGGCTGGCCAGCTAGCCAGCCAATCAGGAGCCAGTCTTATTACCATATATGGTCCGGTCCTGGTCCAAAGGCAGAATATACAATGTTATAAATGATATCCTGCCTTTGGACATGTGACTACACATAAGCATACTGTAGTATGCATTGGACCAGACCATATATGGCACTTCTTGGCATTCCTTGGTGTCGTCCACTACAATGAGCAACATAGCTCATGCTAGGCAACACAGCGAGCAAGGACTATCCTGATTTGCTCAGAACAGCTTTAGGGTAGGTGTGTGAATGATTTATAATCTAGGCACATGGTATGACTTTCCATGGGAATGGGGTTATTAAAAGAATGGTCTTTTGGTCCAATTGACCATCATTCCTCCCATGTTGGCATTTAACAGCTTTGGGCTCTTTCGCAGCCCCTCTTTCACCCCCTCTCTGGTCACCAACCAACTAGGGGACTCAGATGTCTATACACCAGCTGTGCCCCCACCACTACTACTCAGCCCAATAGTCAACATGATGCAAGTAAGTAGCCTCCTCCAAGTTAACCTCTAACCTAACTAACCTACCCTTTTAACCAATTTAACTAACCTAACTGTTACGCTTTTGGTCATTGTGCAACTTAGGACAGGACACGTAGTGTGTAGTCCTTCCTGATTGCTATAGAGTGTCCTTAGTGGCAACACTAAGTCCAATAAATGTAGTGATACAACTCCAAATATAAAGAGAATGAGAAATAGTTGGTCAAGCACGTCACTTGTCTTAGGAGGATTGGATGAGGTGATGATCCAAATGACCAGAACTCTCAAAGTGGAGATCCACCTTGGAGCCTGGGGGTTTATATAGACATGCATACTGTATGTACATGTTTGTAGACTAGCTACTCTAGAATATCATACAATGATAAGAAGAAAATACATGATTGGCTGATAAGCCGGGACATATTCTATTGGAAGATAAGAAAGGTATGAGGTATGACATCATAGATAAGAGATAAGGAGTCTAGAGCATATGTCATAGGCACGTGACTGGTCACATGACGAGTCTAGGCATAGATCACGTGATGGAAGCCACGTGACTGAGAAACAAGAAAATGTTCTAAGTCATAAGTGTCAGTGATGGGAACATATTTCCTAAAGCATAAAGTCGAGAGTTCGAATCAAGTGAAAAGCATACGATAAAAAGTAGTGTTCGTAACACCACCCCCTTTCTATGGTTGAAACACCAGATCAACTGCAACAGGTATGGTGGGTTCGTTGTGAGGGTTAAATAGACTGAATGTGTTGGCGAAGGCCGATTGTGCAAGGGCACGAGGATTCAGTTCGTGGAAGTGTGTAATCGCCTCCTGTGCATTACGTAAATTAGAGGCGGGTTCCCATGTCCGTTCTTCAGCTGAGTATCCTGCCCAGTGAACTAAATATTCTTTATGGCACCCCTTTCAGCAGGCGTCGACTATGTGATCTACCTCGTACTCCACTTCGAGTTCATCTGTTACATGCACCGGGCCTGGTTCGAAGATGGGTTGTCCGGGTAGTCGGAATAGATAAGGTTTTATCCGGGAGATGTTTACTACCGGGTGAATACACATAGTGCGTGGAAGTTTGAGTTCAACTGCATTCTTTCCGACGCATCGTGTGATTTTGAATGGGCCTAGCCATTTCTCTGTTAATTTACGTGAAAGGCGTGTCAAACGCAGGTTTTCTGTTGCGAGGAGCACCTCATTCCCGACTTGGTACTTGGGTGCTTCCAAGCGGTGTTTATCCGCTTGGATCTTCATTTTGTCCTGAGCCTGCTTCAGGTTGGAGCATGTGTTCTCCAATATTTTAGAAATATTATTGGCGAGGTCATCCGCAGCTGGTGCTTTCGATGTGCCAGGTTCTATCCCCATTCATGGTTGATAAGTCCGTGTGACTTCGAACGGGGTCTGTTGGGTTGAAGCCTGCTTCTTAGAATTATAGCTAAATTGAGCGATCGGGAGCCAGTCCGACCACTCCATTTGCTTCTTATGACAGAATATTCGCAAGAACTGTTGGAGATCTCTGATCATCCTTTCTGTCTGCCCATCCGTTTGTGGGTGAGAGGCCATGGATAATTTAGGTTTAATTCCGAGGCATGCACAGAGGTTTTTCATCACCTGTGATGCAAACTGTGGGCCGCGATTGGAAACGATCGAGTGTGGAAGTCCATGATTGGTCCACATGCGTGTTAGATAGAGCCGGGCTGTGTCTAGCACAGTAACTGACTTCGTACAAGGGATGAATTCGACTTCTTTGCTGAATCGGTCAACGACTACTAGCACCGAGTCAAATTCTTTAGATAGGGGCAGATCCATGATGAAGTCTGCTGAGACATCTACCCAAGGAAGGTTTGGGAGTTCCAGGGGTTCAAGCTTGCCAGCCGGTGGCTTGTTGCCTGTCTTGGTGCGTTGGCATACATCGCATCTAGCGACGTAGTCTTTTACATAGGTGACCATTCCTGGCCACTCGTAGTGCCTTCTCAGAAGGGCTGTGGTCTTCTCTATGCCCGGGTGACCGGCCATAGGTGTGTCATAACAACTTGTCACAACATCTCTTCATAGATCCTTATCTGGTGGGACAAAGATTCTGTTTTTGAGTTGTAGAATCGGGTGTTCCCGATCTTCCGTGTAGCCCTGTTCATAGAGCTTCTGTACTTCGCTCTCTTTAAGGAGGAGCGTCCTATCTTGGATTCTCTGTAATAATTTATCACCTTCATCTTGGACCAGAATGGTGGATCTGATCCGCTCTGGCGGTATCATCAAGACCTGCTTGTTGTCATCTTGGATGCCTTCCGTGTGATCTTCTCTTCAGGATAGGGCATCGGCTTTTCCCATGGTTGAGCCAGCCTTGTGGCACCACACATGGTTGAATCTGGATAAATATTGCGCCCAGCGCACTTGTCTTCGATTCAAGTCCTGTCAGATCATGAACCATTGGAGATTTTGGTGATCGTTTCAGATCTCAAACTGGTGATGTGTCCCTTTTAAGTAGTGTCTCCATGTTTCTAGGGCTCTTATTACACTCAGGAGTTCTTTATCGGCAACAGGGTAGTTGCGTTCTTGGTTGTTCATAGAGTGGGAGTAGAAGGCAACTGGATGCCAGGCATCCTCCTTTTGGATAGATAAGACTGCACCCGTCGCGAAGTCTGAGGCATCGCTTTCCAGGCGAAACTGATTATCTAAATCAGGGAAAGCTAGCATGAGAGCAGTGGTAAACGTTCTTTTGAGCGTGTCAAACACTTCTTGTTGTTTCGTATCCCACGTGAAGGGTACATCTTTCTTCGTCAGGTCATTCAATGGCCTTGCGATCGTAGCGTAGTTGGATATGAAGCGCCGATAGAAGTTTGCTAGTCTTAAGAAGCTTCTTACTCCTCGGAGATTCTTTGGCTGAGGCCACTCCAACACTGCTTTTACTTTGGCTTCGTCCATGTGAATGCCATCTTTTCTGACCATCATGCCCAGGAATTCTACTTCTGTGGCATGGAACATGCATTTTTCTGGTTTAATGAAGAGGTCGTTCTCTTCGAGGTGAGCTAGCACCTTCTTTATGATAGCTTCGTGCTCGGCTAGCGAGTCGGTCTTTGTGAATATCATTAGATTGTCGATGTAGACTACAACGTAGTCGTCCATATCGGCGAAGAGTTCGTTCATCATGGCTTGAAACGTTGCTGGGGAGTTGCATAGCCCGAAGTACATTACTAAGGATTCATAGGCACCTCGGAAGCATACAAAGGCCGCTTTCCATTCATCGCCTTCCTTGATGCATACATTATTGTATCCCCAGCGAAGGTCCATCTTTGTAAATAGTTTTGCCCCTTTTAACTTATCCACTAGTTGTCCGATCAACGGTAGCGGGTAGTTATTCTTGACCGTGTGTTCGTTCAGATATCGGTAATCCTATACCATCCTTTTTTGGCCATCTTTCTTTGGCACGAAGAACACCGGCAATGTCTGCAGGGACTTTGATGGGCGAATGTAGCCCTTACATAGCTGGTCATCTATAAAGGCCGAGACTTCCTCTTGTTCGGTGACAGAGAGGGGAATAATCCTTCCTTTCTTAGGTTGGAATGTGTCTTTTAGGTCTACGGTGTGATCCCAGGGTTTTCTAATCGGCATTCTTTTCGATTCTTCCTTTGAGAAGACTTTTAACCATTTGTGGTAGGTTTTCGGCACCATCTCCTCAAGGGTTTTCTTTTTGGGTATAGGCGGGACGTCTAGGGCTGCCCGTGCGTGGTAAGCTTTCCAGGCTTCTTCCTGTTCATCAGCTTCCTCTTCTTTTGTTATACACACGTGTCTAGCATGCTTCTGTTTTTGGCAAGACTGGGGATAGCATGTCATTTCCACAGTTCCTTTCTGCCAATCTATTGTGGGGTTGTGGCGACGGAGCCACGTGTAGCCTAGTACCAACAGGATGTTGCCCAAAGTGGTTATTTCGGCTGTCATTTTTTCTGTATGTCCCTGGAAATCAATTACTATCTCCACCAAGTGTATGATATTTCCAGCGGAATTCTTTGTTCTGTCTACGTTGAATACGGGCATTGGTCATGGGAGTTTCTTCTTTGGTAGGTTGTGTTCATCTACCCACACCTGATCTATAAACACTTGGTTCGCGCCACTGTCTAGCAGGGCTTGGACCATGTGAAGTTCTCTCCGATCTGAACTGGGAGTTTTATTTCTCTCTTTGGCTGGAGAGATCTGATCATGAGACCATCTAGGCCTCCTTCCTTTTCTTGTTCTGCGAACATCGCAGCCAGAACTCGCATGTCAATGCCTTCTGAGATGGCCGATACCTCTAGGATAGGCAAAGGCTCTTCTTCATCTAGAGGGAGGAAACCCTCTTTGAGAAGATTAATGTGACAGCTTTCGGTTAACCGCCTTCCTTGACCACTTTCCATTGTGGGCTCCTCGGATGCTTTCATCAAATTATTACTACTAGCGACCTGAGCTTCTAGCTCGATCAGGCCGCTTTCCCTTTTCCCTTGCCCTTTCCTTTGCCTGAGAAGTGGGCTCAGATCTGGGCATAGGACATTCCTTTTAGGTCATCCAGTGACCCGTTTTCTTTTCCTTCAGCTTTCCCCGTTTCTTCCCACAAGGTGGCGCCGGTTTCTTTCTTTGTGGCCGCCCAGGCCTGTCTTCCTGCCTTGGAACAGGTAGTCTTGTGGTCCCCTTGCCACTTGCACTCGTCGCACTTGGGCTTGGGGTTACAGCAGTCCTTTGCCATATGCCCGTTCTTTCCATAGGCGAAGCATTTCCCCCCACTGCCAGAGGAGGCGGCATTGACTTTTCGGTCGTTGCCCTTCTTTTCCTTTTTAGTGTGAATGGGGTTTGGGAGGACATTCAATATGCCTCCTGATTGCTTCCGATCTCCTGGATCGTCCGCATCGTAGTGGTGAGATCTTGTCCTCGGCGTCCAGTCCGGAACATCTCCTTTTTGATTTCTTCTGAAACATTTTGTTCCAGAAGGTAAACAGCATGCCTTGCATCACACCCTGATTGCCAGGCCAAGGTGCGGAACTTTGCGAGGAATGTGTACACATCCTTCTTTCCTTGTTTATATTTGTTGAGCTGTATCATAGCCCAATCTCGTTGCAGGACCGGCCTGAAGAGGGTCTCGATGTTGGAACAGAGTTTGTACCATATTACGAGCTCCGATTCTCCACGTGCAAGCTTATTCAGCTCCATCTCCATGAAGTAACTTCCTTTTACTCCCTTAAGGCGGGAGAGAACCATGTATGCCCTATTGGGGCCGTGCGCCAAGTACAACCTTGGGTTGTTGGTGTCCTTGACGGAGAATTGGCGGGGGTTGGCCTCGAGCCATGACCTCATCTTGGTCCACCATTCCTCAAACTTTGCTTTTGACCCATCGTACAGGCCGGGGTCAGCGAAGATCTCCACCCAATTGCTGCCTGCAACTTCAGGGAGGGTTGTATCTCCACCTTGGGGTGGCATTCCTGTCCAATTTCAGAGTCCCATGAACTCCCGTACACGTTGGTCCGCTTCTTTGGCGGCCTCCGTGGCATCCTTTACTTTTTTGGCCAGGGATGCGGCTAGCCTTTCTGCGTTGTCCCTGTCGGTATGCAGTCATGTGATTTCGGCATTTAGCAATGCCATCACGTTCTCTATTTCACCAACGGCGATTGTCCCGTCTGTTACAAACGCTCTTTTTCCTATGCTTTATTCTTTTACCTTAACTTGATTCGAATACTAGACCTACTATATAAGGGAAAGCCTTCCCACCACAGGACGAATGGACTTGTCGTATGTTCACTTTCCATATCACATGACCCTTGTCACGTGACTTCTCACATGACCCTCTTTACACAATTATGCTTACACACGAGGGCTAGACCCTTATCTCTTATCTATAACATCATGCACTTATCATCCAATAGGATATGATCCATGCTATCGACCAATCATGTAATTCTTTCTTATCATCGTACGATACCCCGTTATGGTATCTACACAAACATGTACATACATGTAGGATAGTATATAAATCCTCGGGACGCTAGACTGGATCCCCAGTTTAGTTGTCCTCAAGTTTTCCCCCTCATACTTCCCTCTGAGCCAAGAGTCCTCTAGTCCTCACCAGGCTATAGGGTTTTTGAGTGTTTCATTACAACTAAACTACCTCTTCATCCGGTACCCTTGTCAAGTACCCTATCGAAGCCCAGTCAGCCGAAGGAGCTGTCAACGAAGTCTCACCCTCACCACACCCCAGTACCCATCGAAGAAGGATTTACAAGCAGAAGTGAGTCGGTCGATAGGAGTAGCGGTCGCACCTAGTCGAGAACAGAGCCAAGAAAGACTCACGTACTGACGGTCCGGTGTTGCTAGTGGATCAAGCAACAGCGACACAGGGAGGGAGGTTCGCCACCTACGGAGAGGCCACAGAAGCTGCACGTGCCATCACGGAGGTAGAGTGGACGAGAGCAGAGGACGATTTCATCAAAGAAGACCCCAACGACTCCTTGGTATTAGACGTACCCAGGACCCCGTTAGAAGACCTAGTCCCAGTAGGGGAGCTAGACCCATTTAGACTTCTATTCGGAGAGGAGCTAGGAGAGGAGGTCAAAGACGAGATAAGGAGACCAAGGATGGTCAAAAAGCCCCACTACAATTACCGGGAGCCGATACCGCGACCTAAAAGGGTTTACGAAGCGAATCCAGCGAAGTTACGTGCGGACAGAGCATACCTTAGAAGAGGGCCCTATTACGTTAGGCCTTACTTACGACCAAGAGCAGTGCTGAAAATGCCTGCTAGAGGATACCCCACCCTCTCCCCTTTTACATATCTGGAGTACTAGTCATCATTCCAGAACAATATACACTTTATAAAGTGGCTATCTTGAACCGCTGGTACGATCGCTTAACGCGAGAAGAGTACGAGAGAAAGCTACAGGAACTCTACGATCTGATCTGTGATCTAGATCACCTGTCGTATGAAGCAAGGCTTGACGAACTAGCCTTCCTTTTAGCTAACCCCATTCCGCCCAATGTTGATGACCACTCTGGCAGAGGTCGTGGCATTGGTGAACGTGCAGACGGCGCAAATACAAAATCTACTCAATGCAGTGGCGGCACTGCAACAAGAAAAAGCCGTGATGGAGGTCAACTTGCAGGAAGCTGCAACAAGAAAAAGCCGTGATGGAGGTCAACTTGCAGGAAGCTGCAATGAAGTTGGCCGACACCAAGACGCGCGCCCAAAAGAACGAGGTGCGCACTCGGGAGGCGCTCTCACTTGTGGATTGGGGCTCCCAAGGTGGAAGAGCGGCCGGAAGTAGCGGAGGGGGCTCCAAGGTGGAGATTTTCTCTGACCCCGGGACCTATGATGGGACCCGCGGGAAGTTTGAAGAATGGTGGGTCAAGATCAGATCTTGGCTGGACTCCCACCCAAGGGAATTTGCGAAGAAGCTGCCGGGCGGCTCCTTCGCACCAAACGGGCCGAATAGGGCCTATGCGATTTTATCACGGCTCAAAGGAGTCAAAGGGGCCTATGTAGCTGAAAGGGAGCTACTCCGTCTGGCCAACGGAACAAGCACGCTCACCGATTGGGACAATCTGGTGGCGGAAATCGAGGGTCTTTTCCGACCCCAACTCCAGAAAGACTGGGCGATGCAGCAGATCACGTCGTATAAACAAGGAACTGCGGACATAGACACGTTCTTGTCCAAATGGGTCTTGCTGTATGAGCAGGCCAAGGTCAGATCTCAATTCGGGGTCCATCTCCTCGAGAAGCACGTCTCGCAGGAGATCATTAAGGAACTTTACCGGACCAACATGAGGTCCTTGAACCTGGATGTTACCCTGACCAACATCCAGGCTATTGCCAAGGGTTAGGAAAGCTACCGGCTCGCACAAGGCAGTCAGCAAGCAGAGTCTTCGGGCTCAAACAAGGACAGGCAGGCAAAGGCCGCCAAAAAGGAGAAGCCGAAGCCGGGTTCATGCTTCGCATGTGGCGAACAAGGCCACATGATAAAAGATTGTAAAAAGCCCACCTGCAAAGAATGTGGCTGGAAGGGCAAACACAAGAAGTCCTGCTCCAAGAAAGGAGATAGGCAGGCACGCAGTGCCAAAAAGGAAGAAGGGGCAACCTCCTGGGAGGAAGCCAAGTGTTACGATTTAACGGACCCCTATTTCTTTTCTTCCCACCTTCCTGCTTTGTCATCTTACCTATTTAGTATGACCCACATACGGCTGTATTACAAAGACGCTGTTGCGTCCCTTTTTCTTACTCATGCATTACTCATGCATGCTTACTTATCATCCGTAATATGTCCGCTTCTTCACGATTCCATCGCATTCCATCACTGACATATTTTCTCCATTTCAACCTACCCTTAACTTGGTCCCACTCTATATAAACCCTAGATACCCTCGATATATTCCTTAACTTTGACCTCTGCAATCTACCTCATACATCAATTGTCCTTGGTCCCTCAGTCCTCACCCTACTGTTGAGTGGGTGCTCCCTCGATCCCCTTTGAACCAGCAGGCGTCTCCTGCTGTTCCCTTGACTGTCAGTGAGAGTCCCTCCAGGATCCCTGACTTGCCCTTGAATGACGTTGAGTGTCCACATGGAACCACGTCCTCCCTTCGAACCTACGAGAGTCCTCACGGATCCGTAGCTCCCTTGAACCCTCGACCACCTTTTGCAGCTACTCTTGACCTTACCCGGGCCAAGTGTAACAAAAGGTCAAAGTTTCTCTTGATCGGCTACCATCGCGTATCGCCACCATTTCGCACAGACGCCCCCAGAACCCTAGACCCCGTATCGATAACCGATCGTACAGGGAACCATCACCTGAACCCACCGACGTCTCTGACTCGGAAGAACACCCCGCCACTGATTCTCTTGACGAGGATATCCTGATCCCAGGCCCCTCTCACGACCTCGACCTTGCGCATCACCTAGCGCATAGCTTGAACATCCCCAGACCCCCGACCCCACCATCACCCCCCACCGTCACTCGACCCCAACCTCCATTTGGATTTCCACCAGCCATGTTTGGAAGTACCACCACCAAGCTCGCTGAGCTCAGAATCGCCTCCCCCTCCGCCTTTGATGGGTCGTTCTCGAAAGCCAAGGCCTGGCTCGAGACGGTCCAAACCTACTTGATCATCAATGAACACATCTACACCTCTGACGCGAAGAAGGTTATCTTCGCCCTCTCCTTCATGACAGAAGGATCCGCACAATCCTGGGCTGCCCTCTACCGCAGCAAATGCCTCTCAACCTCTCCCCCTACCTTTGGGACGATAGAGGACTTCATCAAGGCGTTCAATGCCAACTTCGAACACTAAGAATCTCAGAACAATGCCATCATCTGGCTCCAGACGCACCAGGCTTCCAAGGAAACAAAGGAAACTTGGGGAGCAGCACTCCTCCCAATTCCAAAACAACGTCCAACTCTCTGCCATCGTCGACGAACAAGTCCTGATCTCGTGCTATCGAGCAGGTCTCCCCACCCGCCTCATGGAGCACATCCTATCCATGGAAACCGTACCCACCACCATTGCCAAGTGGTACAAAAAGGCAATTCTGTTTCAGAACCAATGGGACCTGGCCAAGGACGTCGCTAACCAACGACGACACCCCCTCCCCTACTGACACTTCACCACCTCGAACACGCCCAAAGAGCGTGACCCCAATGCCATGGACGTAGACTCCATCTCTCATCCCTCTCGACTTACCAATGAAGAGCGTGAACGCTGCTTCAAAGAAGGTCTCTGCTTCCGCTGTAGGCAGAAAGGACACCGTACCAACTCGTGTCCGACCTTCTCAACCACCCAACCCAAGAAACGGACGAAAGTTCAAGAAATTACCAAAAACGAGGAGGACGATCTGGAAGTCAACCAGGTCAACTTCTCAAAGGATTTTTGAAATGGAGCCCTCGATTGACGCGAGAAGCTCCTAGACAATGTGCCACTGTAACTGTACCTACTATTCCAAATACGATGCTGATTCCTCTCCAACTCATCGTACCCTCGCGCACATTGAAAACCGTCGACACCACTGCTCTCATTGATAGCGGAGCAGATGTCTCCTGCATAGACTGGGCTTTTGTAAAGAAGCACCAACTCCCCACCACCTGACTCTCCTCTCCTCTCTGCATCACCAATGTCAACGAACAACTCACCACCAAGGGAGGCGTTTGTTTCACCTCTGAACTCTTTGTCTCCGTCCAAGGACTCGCCCACAAAGTCACCCTTTACGTGATGGACTGTGGCCACCAGAACGTCATTCTAGGCCTCCCCTGGCTCAAGGATGTCAACCCCTCCATCAACTGGTCCGCTCAGACCATCTCTATCGAGGAGTCCACCGACCAATCAAAGGAACTCAACTCTCTCCACAACGAGGATCTCCGACATTTCGAGACTCGTTTCCAACGATACTGACCTTCCCCACAACCCCCTCGACATGTCAATGTCGACTCTATTCGTGACGCTCGACTCTACGAGTACCTTGACTACGAACCAGAGCGAGATTATCTGATTCGTGCCATCAACAACCGAAAACTCCACCGCATCATGCGGATTGGATCCCGACACATTCCCTTGGGCGACCCTCGAATCACTAAACTCACCACTGCCACGGAACTCGCCATGGCAGCAGAACTCGCTAAACCAAAGACTACTCTACCTCCAGAGTACTCTGACTACACTTCGGTCTTTTCTAAAGAAGCCATTGAACACGTACCCCCCTCCCGACCCTACGACCATGAAATCAATCTGGATGACTCATTCTCCCCAAAAGTCGGAAAGATCTACCCCCTCTCCCCAGATGAGAGAACTGCTACCGAGGCGTTCCTTGATGAAAACCTCAAAAGCGGAAAGATTCGCCCCTTGAACTCCCCCCAAGCCTCCCCTTTCTTCTTTGTCAAAAAGAAAGATGGTGGCCTCCGTCCATGCCAGGACTATCGCTACGTCAACGAACATACCGTCCGCGATGCGTACCCCCTCCCCCTCGTCTCCGACCTCATCGACAAGCTCAAAGATGCCAAACTCTTCACCAAGTTTGATGTCCGATGGGGATACAACAACGTACATATCAAGGATGGCCACCAATGGAAGGCAGCCTTCATCACCCACAAAGGCCTCTTCGAACCGACCGTTATGTTCTTTGGTCTCACCAACTCCCCTGCCACCTTCCAACGGTTTATGAACGATTCCTTCCACGATATAATCGCCGAAGGCTGGCTCGTCATTTACATGGACAACCTTCTCATCTTCTCCCCTGACGAGAAGACACATACTGAATGAACGAAGCACGTCCTCCAACGAATGAAGGAACTCGACCTTCATCTCAAACTCGAAAAATGCAAATTCGCATCACCCGAAGTCGAATACCTGGGCATGATTGTCAAACCAGGTCAGCTTGCTATGGACCCCATCAAGCTCGATGGCATCGCATCCTGGCCTACCCCCCAGAAACTTAGAGATGTTCGATCTTTTCTCGGATTTGCAAATTTCTACCGACGCTTCATCCCCGACTACTCCCGTATCGCCCGACCTCTCATAGACCTCACAAAGAAAACCTCCCCCTGGCAATGGAGTGACTCTTGTCAGACATCGTTTGACAACCTGAAATCACTCTTCCTCTCGAAACCCGTCCTCCGCCTCCCTGACCTCTCAGCCCCGTTCGCCATTGCCACTGACGCCTCCAAGTTTGCCACTGAAGCCATCCTCCTCCAAACCGATACCAATGGCGATTGGCACCCATGTTCCTACCTCTCCAGTTCCCTCTCCCCCGCCGAACGGAACTATGACATCTACGATCATGAATTCCTTGCGATCATCCAAGCCCTGAAAGCCTGGAGACATTATCTCCACGGCGCCTCCCACCCAATCCAGGTCTTCACCGACCACAAGAACCTGACCTACTTCCGGTCAGCTCAAACCTTGAACCGCTGACAAGCTCGTTGGCTCCTTGACCTTGCCGACTTTGATCTCACCATGGTACACGTACCTGGAAAGAACCTTGCAGGCCCCGATGCTCTGTCGCGTCGCCCCGATCTTGCTCCCCCAGAAGGGGATAATGACGGAGTGGTACTCCTTCCTCCCTCCTTTTTTATTCGTTCCATCGACCTCACCCTCCATGACCTCATCGCCTCCCACTCTAAGGATGACTCTATTGTCACCAAAATACTTCAATCCTTTGATGGAACGATTCCCCCTGCATTCCGCTCCCGACTCTCTGACTGGCAATTTACTGCTGGCGTCCTCACCTACCAAGGGCGTGTTTATGTCCCTGCTGACGACGCCCTTCGACGATCCATTCTCCAACGTTGCCATGACCACTCCACCGCCGGCCACCCCGGTTACCTCAAAACCCGTCAACTTGTCGCTGCAGAATTTTGGTGGCCTGGTCTAGCGCAATACGTGCGCAAATACGTCGAAGGTTGTGCCTCTTGTCAACAGAACAAAGCCAACACACACCCTACAGTACCCCCCCTCACTCCCATCAAATCCACCTGCACCCGACCCTTCCAACAGATCTCTTGCGATCTAATCACCGACCTTCCCCTCTCCTCGGGCTTTGATACTCTCTTGGTCGTGGTCGACCATGGACTTATGAAGGGGGTAATTCTTTGCCCCACTAAGAAAACCATCACCGCTGAAGGAGTCGCCGCACTCTTTTTCCACAAAGTCTACCTCAGGTTTGGACTTTACGATAAAATCATCTCCGACCGTGGTCCCCAGTTCGCCTCCTTCTTTGCCAAAGAACTTGGAAAAGCTCTTGGATATTCCCTTGCCCTCTCCACCGCCTACCACCCACAGACTGACGGCGAAATGGAACGAGTAAACCAAGAAGTGGAAACTTACCTCCGCATCTTCTGTGGAAGTAACCCCACGTCCTGGTCCGACCTCATTCCCCACACCGAATTCGCCCATAACCACTGAACCCACTCCGTTACTGGACAAACTCTGTTCTATCTCATGATGGAATACGAACCCCGTGCTCTTCCCCCGATCATACCCGATTCCAACATCCCCGCACTAGAAACACGCCTGAAATCCCTCACTGCCGCACGAAATGAAGCACTGGCCTCCCATGAACTCGCACGACAAGTCATGGCATCCCGAACTCGCCGCTCCTTCACCCCTTTTGCTAAAGGAGACAAAGTCTGGCTGGAAGCCCGAAACCTGAAACGATGGGTCGCCGACCCTAAGTTTGCTTCGAAAAGAGAAGGACCCTTTCTTATCACAAAGGTCTTCTCTCCTATCACCTACGAACTCCGACTCCCACGCACCTGGAAGATCCACCCGGTCTTCCACGCTTCTCTCTTATCCCCCTACCACGAAAACCCCGTACACGGCCCGAACTTCCCTTCTCCTCCACCTGACCTTATCAACGGAGAAGAGGAATATGAAGTTGAGAAAATATTACGACACCGCGGACCTCCATCCTCCCGTTCCTTCCTGATCCGATGGAAAGGATATACGGCAGAAGAAGACTCTTGGGAACCCGAAAGGAACCTATCTCATTCAAAGTCCGCACTCAAGGACTATAAACAACGTCACCCTTCTGCGTTCCCCCAGATCAATCGCATACTCTTCTCCAACATGTCCATCGGCCCCACCTCCTCTCCCGCTCAAACTCGCACTCCCCTTGTTGAGGACACTTCCTCCGACATCGTGGAAACTGGCTGGAACACCACAGCCAACAATGAAGAATACCTCTCCCCCTCAACTTATATTCCCCTGGTCCCCCCTACTTCCATTGCCACCATTCCCCTTGAACAAAGACTCTCTGCTTGCCCTCTCTCGTCCATTCCTATTCCTCCCCTCGCTCTTCCTCTTCGTCCAGAATCCCTCCCTGACAGTCGAGTCCTTGATACAATCCACACTCTCCGAAACCGTCACCACGCCGCTGCCATCGACGCCCACACAGACATGAACTCCCCATTCCTCCTCCTCTACCATATCTTCCTCACCAACTCCCGCTTGGGCTTGATCGCCCAGAACTCTCCCCCTTATGCTAGTGAAGCGTTACGAAACCTACTCCTCCACAATCTCCAACGATCTATGGAGGAAGATCTCGTGCAACTTATGCACCAACTTGAGATGACAGATTTCCTAGACGACGTCTCGCGATACGTACGAGAACTAAACCTCCCCTTCCCAACGACTTCTATGGCAACAACCCCTTCGGCCTCTTCTTCTCCCCTCGCCCCCGAAGAAGTCACTGCTCTAGAACGGGCTGAAAACTATTGGACAGGCAATAACGGCTCCACTACCCTCGCATCCAACCACCCCCGCTACCATGAATCCTGTTTCGTCTGCCGACGACTCGGACATACTCGAGCCTACTGCCCCATGTACGAATGTCCATACTGCCATCGATCAGCCCCAGGACATACCCAGGGAATTTGCCCTTCTCGCCGTCGCTCCCCCGCACCCCTCGTCTCACCTTCTCCATCGTCCCCCATCTCCCATAGGTCCTCTCACTCCTCTAGGTCCTCGAGTTCTGGCTCTCGTCCCCTTCCCATCCAACCTCGCGGTACAGTTTACTGTCGTTCCCGTCCCCGTCTACCTACTCCTCCCACGGTAGAGGATTATGATTACGATGATTTGATCATCGATAGCACCGGTTGGGGTAATATCACCGGCTCCCCATGTGGTTCCCCTTGATCTTCATCGAGGATTCGATTGTACAACGGGGGTAATGTTACGACTTAACGTACCCCTATTTCTTTTCTTCCCACCTTCCTGCTTTGTCATCTTTACTTACCTATTTAGTATGACTCACATACAGTTGTATTACCAAGACGCTGATGCGTCCCTTTTTCTTACTCATGCATTACTCATGCATGATTACTTACCATCCGTAATATGTCTGCTTCTTCACGATTCCATCGCATTCCATCGCTGACATATCTTCTTCATTCTGACCTACCCTTAACTTGGTTCCTCTCTATATAAACCCTAGATACCCTCGATGTATTCCTTAACTTTGACCTCCGCAATCTACCTC
>JBBPST010000257.1:0-16144 GCA_038093715.1 Austroboletus cf. mucosus | reverse complement strand
CGTGACTTGAAAGCGAAAGAAAGTTCTAAGTCATAATTGTCAGTGATGAGAACATATTTCCAAATGCATAAGGTCGAGAGTTCGAATCAAGTGAAAAGCATACGATAAAATATGGCGATCGTAACACCACCCCCCTTCTATGGTTGAAACTCCGGATCAACCGCTACAGGTATGGTGGGTTCGTCGTGAGGGTTAAATAGACTGAATGTGTCCGCAAATGCTGATCGTGCGAGTGCACGTGGGTTCAGTTCGTGGAAGCGTGCGATTGCCCCCTGGGCATTGCGTAAGTTAGAGGCGGGTTCCCATGTCCGTTCTTCGGCTGAGTATCCTGCCCAATGAACTAAATATTCTTTATGATGTCCCTTCCAGCGGGCGTCGACTATGTGGTCTACCTCGTACTCCACTTCGAGTTCATCGGTAACCTAAACTGGACTGGGTTCGAACGTGGGTTGTCCGGGTAACCGGAATAGATAAGGTTTTACCCGAGTGATGTTAACCACTGGGTGTATACGCATAGTGCGTGGGAGTTTCAGTTCAACTGCGTTTTTCCCTACGCATCGTGTGATTTTGAATGGTCCCAGCCATTTTTCTGTTAATTTACGTGATTGGCGTGTCAGACGCAGGTTTTCTGTTGCGAGGAGCACCTCATCCCCGGCTTGATACTTAGGTGCGTCCGACCGGTGTTTATCCGCTTGGATCTTCATTTTGTCCTGAGCCTGCTTCAGGTTGGAGCGTGTGCTCTCTAATATTTTAGAAATATTATTGGCGAGGTCGTCCGCTGCCGGAGCTTTTGACGTGCCAGGTTCTATCCCCATTCGTGGTTGGTAAGTCCGGGTGACTTCGAAGGGGGTCTGTTGGATTGAAGCCTGCTTCTTAGAGTTATAACTAAATTGAGCAATCGGAAGCCAGTCCGACCACTCCGTTTGCTTCTCGTGACAGAAAGTTCGTAAGAACTGTTGGAGATCTCTGATCATCCGTTCTGTTTGCCCATCCGTTTGTGGGTGAGATGCCGTGGATAATTTAGGTTTGATTCCGAGGCGTGCGCAGAGGTCTTTCATCACTTGTGATGCAAACTGTGGGCCGCGGTCGGATACGATCGAGCGTGGGATGCCATGGTTGGTCCGCACGCGAGTTAGATAGAGTCGGGCTGTGTCTAGCGCAGTAACCGACTTCGTACAGGGGATGAATTCAACTTCTTTGCTGAATCGATCAACGACTACTAGCACGGAGTCGAATTCCTTAGATAGGGGCAGATCTGTGATAAAATCTGCGGATACGTCTACCCAGGGAAGGTTTGGAAGTTCCAAGGGCTCAAGCTTGCCGGCTGGCGGCTTGTTGCCTGTCTTTACTCTTTGGCATACGTCGCATCTAGCAACATATTCCTTTACATATGTAACCATTCCTGGCCACTCGTAGTGCCTTCTCAGAAGGGCTATAGTTTTTTCTATGCCGGGGTGACCGGCAACGGGAGTGTCGTGGCAGCTTGTCACAACGTCTCTTCGTAGATCCTCATCTGATGGGACGAAGATTCTGTTTTTGAGTTGTAATATCGGGCGTTCCCGATCTTCAGTATAGCCCTGTTCGTAGAGCTTCTGTACTTCGCTCTCTTTGAGGAGGAGCGTCCTATCTTGAATCCTCTTTAATAAGTTATCGCCTTCATCTTGGACCAGAATAGTGGATCTGATCCGCTCTGGCGGGATCATCAAGACCTGCTTGTTGTCGTCTTCGATGCCTTCCATATGATCTTCTCTTCTGGATAGGGCATCGGCTTTTCCCATGGTTGAGCCTGCCTTGTGGCACCACACATGATTGAATCTGGATAAATACTGCGCCCAGCGCGCTTGTCTTCGGTTCAGGTCTTGGCGCACCATGAACCACTGGAGATTTTGATGATCGTTCCAGATCTCGAACTGGTGATGCGTCCCTTCTAGGTAGTGTCTCCACGTTTCTAGGGCTCTTATTACGCTCAGGAGTTCTTTATCGGCAACGGGGTAGTTGCGTTCCTGATCGTTCATGGAGTGGGAATAGAAGGCTACTGGGTGCCACGCATCGTTCTTTTGAATAGATAACACGGCGCCCGTTGCGAAATCCGATGCATCACTTTCTAAGCGGAACTGATTATCTAGATCAGGGAATGCAAGGACCGGGCTCGTGGTAAACGTTCTTTTGAGCATGTCAAATGCCTTCTGCTGTGTTTCACCCCACGTAAACGGGGCGTCTTTCTTTGTGAGGTCGTTCAACGGCCTTGCGATAGAAGCGTAGTTGGCTATGAAGCGCCGATAGAAGTTGGCTAGTCCTAAGAAGCTTCTTACTCCTCGGAGGTTCTTCGGCGTTGGCCATTCCAACACTGCTTTTACTTTGGTTTCGTCCATGCGAATACCATCTTTTCCGACCATCATGCCTAAGAATTCTACTTCCGTGGCATGGAACGTGCATTTCTCTGGTTTGAGGAAGAGGTCATTTTCCTCGAGGCGTGCTAGCACCTTCTTGACTATGGCTTCGTGCTCGGCTAGCGAGTCCGTTTTTGTAAATATCATGAGATCATCGATGTACACCACGACACAGTCGTCCATGTCGGCGAAGATCTCATTCATCATTGCTTGAAATGTGGCGGGGGAGTTGCATAACCCGAAGTACATGACTAGGGGTTCGAAGGCTCCTCTAAAGCATACGAAGGCTGCTTTCCATTCGTCGCCATCCTTGATCCGCACATTGTTGTACCCCCATCGGAGGTCCATCTTGGTAAATAGTTTTGCCCCTTGCAACTTGTCCACTAACTGCCCGATCAGAGGGAGAGGGTAGTTGTTCTTGACCGTGTGCTCATTTAGGTATCGGTAGTCCTGTACCATCCTTTTTCGTCCATCTTTCTTTGGTACGAAGAACACTGGTGAGGTTTGAGGGGACTTAGAAGGACGGATGTATCCTTTTCTTAACTGGTCATCGATGAACGCTGACACTTCCTCTTGCTCATTAACGGAGAGAGGAATGATCCTTCCTTTCTTAGGTTGGAACGTGTCTTTTAGGTCCACCGCGTGATCCCACGGTTTTCTGATCGGCATCCGCTCCGATTCGTCCTTTGAGAAGACCTTTAACCATGGGTGGTAGGCCTTCGGTACCATTTCTTCTAGAGACTTCTTTTGGGGTACGGGCGGCGTCTCTAGCATTGCCCGTACGTGGTAAGCTTCCCAGGCTTCTTCCTGTTCATCAGCTTCTTCTTCTTCTGTTATGCACACACGTCTAGCGTGTTTCTGCTTTTGGCAAGAAGGAGGGCATCGTGTCATTTCTACGGTTCCCTTCTGCCAGTTTATCGTGGGGTTGTGGCGTTGGAGCCACGTATAGCCTAGTACCAGCGGGATATTTCCTAGCGTGGTTACTTCGGCTGTCGTTGTTTCCGTGTGTCCTTGGAAGTCGATCACTATCTCCACTGAGTGTGTGATGTTTCCGGCGGAGTTCTTGGTTCCGTCCACATTGAACACAGGAATGGGGCGTGGGAGCTTTTTCTTTGGTAGGTTGTTTTTCTCTACCCACGCTTGATCTATGAACACTTGGTTTGCCCCGCTGTCCAGCAGAGCTTGTACTGTGTGAAGATCTTTTGGGTTTTCTCCAATTTGGACTGGGAGTTTGATTTCCCTTTTTGGTTGGAGAGATCTGATCATGAGACCGTCTAGGCCCCCTTCCTTTTCTTGTTCTGCGAACATCGCAGCCAGAACTCGCATATCAATGCCTTCTGGGATCGCCGATACCTCTAGGATAGGTAAAGGCTCTTCTTCATCTAGAGGGAGGAAACCCTCTCTGAGAAGATTGATGTGATGGCTTTCGGTTAACCGTCTTCCTTGACCACTTTCCATTGTGGGCTCCTCGGATTCTTTCATTACATTATTTTTACTACTAGCGACCTGAGCTCCTAGCTCGATCAGGCCGCTTTCCCTTTTCCCTTGCCCTTGCCCTTGCCCGAGAAGTGGGCGCGGATTTGAGCGTAGGACATTCCTTTTAGGTCATCCAGTGACCCATCTTCTTTCTCTCCGGTTTTCCCCGTTTCTTCCCACGAGGTGGCACCGGTTTCTTCCTTGGTGGCCGCTCGGGCCTGTCTTCCTGCTTTGGAGCAGGTATTCTTGTGGTCTCCTTGCCATTTGCATTCGTCGCATTTTGGTTTGGGGTTGCGGCAGTCTTTTGCCATGTGCCCGTTCTTTCCACAGGCGAAGCACTTTCCTCCACTGCCTGAGGAGGTGGCGTTGACCTTTCGGTCTCCGCCCTTCTTTTCCTTTTTATCCCCGAACTGTGTGAACGGGGTTTGGGAGGACATCCGGTATGCCTCCTGGTTGCTTCCGATCTCCTGGATCGTCTGCATCGTAGTAGTGAGATCTTGTCCTCGGCGTCCAGTCCGGAACATCTCCTTTTTAATTTCTTCTGAGACGTTCTGCTCAAGAAGATAAACGGCATGCCTTGCATCGCACCCTGATTGCCAGGCCAAAGTGCAGAACTTTGCGAGGAACGTGTACACGTCCTCTTTTCCTTGTTTGTATTTATTGAGCTGTATCATAGCCCAATCTCGTTGCAGGACCGGCCTGAAGAGTGTCTCGATATTGGAACACAGCTTGTCCCAAATTACGAGTTCGGATTCTCCGCGGGCGAGCTTGTTGAGCTCCATCTCCGCGAAGTAACTTCCTTTTACTCCCTTAAGGCAGGAGAGAACCGCATATGCCCTGTTCGGGCCGTGTGCCAAGTACAACCCTGGGTTGTTGGTGTCCTTGACAGAGAATTGGCGGGGGTTGGCCTCAAGCCATGACCTCATCTTGGTCCACCATTCCTCGAACTTTGCTTTTGACCCGTCATATGGGCCAGGGTCGGCGAAGATCTCTACCCAATTGCTGCCTGCAACTTCGGGGAGGGACGTATCTCCGCCTTGGGGTGGCATTCCTGCCCAGTTTCGGAGTCCCATGAACTCCCTTACACGTTGGTCCGCTTCTTCAGCGGCGTCCGTGGCTTCTTTTACTTTTTCGGCTAGTGTGCCTGCTAGCCTTTCTGCGCGATCTCGATCTGTCCGCAGTCGTGTGATTTCGGCATTTAGCGATGCCATCGCGTTCTCTATTTCGCCAATGGCGATTGTCCCATCCGTGTTAAGGAAGGCGTAGGACATTCTTCTTTTTCTGGCTGGTCTAGGAGTTTCCTAAGTTCTGCCAGTCGTTTCTTGTAGAGCCTGAGTTCTTTTCTTTCCCTGCTCTCTATCTCTGCCTCGTCGGCTTTGAATTCTTGCCGGAGGTCGTCGTACTTGTTTTTCCTTTTCAAAAGGAACGGATAAGGAGAGAATGATATTGCCGACAGTTTTTAATAGTAGTCGACAAAAGAGAAGGGGGAGGTTGTAGGTAACCCGCGTTCTACCTTTCTAAGGCGGTTGCGGGGGCGGAGATATGGAGTGATGAAATAAGGCCCGTTTCTGAGCCTAGGACGATCGAGTCTTTCTTTTCTCGGATCTCCTTCGTAAACCCGACGCGGGCGTGGTATGACCGGCGCGGGGGTGTGGAACCTTGGCTTCTTGATGGTTCTCACTCTTGGTTGCACTTCCCAGTGTGCGACTTCTTCTTCTATCAGCTGAGCGGCTACCTCCACTCCGATGAGCTCCCTCACGATCTCCGCGGTGTCTACTCCTCGCGGGACTAGGGTGTCGTTGGGGTCTTGACCCTCTAACGCGCTCCTCGCTGGGGTACTCCTTATATCAAACGACGGGCTTCTCCCGAAGATCACCCGCGCTATCCTCTCAGCTGCTACCTCGTCCAGGATAACCCTGGTCTCCCTAACCCCAAGGGTTTCTTCTTCCTCTTCGACCTTTACTACCACTGGCCGATCGTCTCCTCTGCTTGCGATGCCCTCAGAAGGGCCACCGAGCTGCTGTACTGTGGGGAAGTGGGACACTACTTCTGTTAGTCCTCTGTTCGCTGCAGTGTAGCCAAGTAACTTTTACTTGTGAGGAGGGGGGGAGTTACTACTGGTCTTGAGTAGTAATCTTGCAAGCGAGACGGCGTTTGTCGGGCTTGATGGATCTTGAGAGAAGTGATACGACTCCGAATATAATAGGATAAAGAGAAGTAGCTTTGCAAGACTGGATAAGCCTTGTCGTAGGAGGATTGGGTTCGAGGTTTGATCCAAATGACCAAGTCTCTCAAGATGGGGATTCCACCTTGGAGCTTGGGGTTTATATATTCGTCTACTCTATGTGTACATGTTTGGTGTAGATACATAGAGGGGAATCGTACGATGATAAGAGGAAAATACATGATTGGCTGATAAGCCGGCATACATCTTATTGGTAGATAAGGAAGGCATGAGGTATGACATCATAGATAAGAGATAAGGAGTCTAGAGCATGTGTCATAGGCACGTGACTGGTCATGTGACGAGTCTAGGCATAGGTCACGTGATGGAAGTCACGTGACTTAAAAGCGAGAAAAGTTCTAAGTCATAAATGTCAGTGATGAGAACATATTTCCTAATGCATAGGGTCGAGAGTTCGAATCAAGTGAAAAGCATACGATAAAATATGACGTTCGTAACAGATATGATCCATGATATCGTCCAATCATGTAATTCATGCTTATCATCGTACAATATCTCTTTATGGGATTTATATAAACATGTACATACAGTGTAGGTAGTATATAAACCCTCAGGACGCTAGACTGGATCCCCAGTTTAGTTATCCTCGAGTTTTCCCCCTCATCCCACTACCCTCTGAGCCAAGAGTCCTCTAGTCGCAAGGCTATTGGGTTTTTGAGTGTTTCAGCAGGTTCCCATGTCCGTTCTTCAGATGAGTATCCTGCCCAATAAACTTGTGTCGCCCTTTCCAGCGGGCATCGACTATATGATCGACTTCGTACTCCACTTCGAGTTCATCGGTTACGTGCACTGGGCCTGGTTCGAAAGTGGGTTGTCCGGGTAGTCGGTATAGATAAGGTTTTACCCGGGAGATATTAACAACCAGGTGGATACGCATAGTGCATGGGAGTTTCAGTTCTACTGCATTCTTCCCGACACATCGTGTGATTTTGAATGGACCTAGCCATTTTTCTGTTAATTTACGTGATTGGTGTGTCAAACGCAGGTTTTCTGTTGCAAGGAGCACCTCATCCCCGACTTGATATTTGGGTGCTTCTGAGCGGTGCTTGTCTGCCTGGATCTTCATTTTGTCCTGAGCCTGCTTCAGGTTGGAGCATGTATTCTCCAATATTTTAGAAATATTATTGGCGAGATCATCGGCTGCCGGAGCCTTTGACGTGCCGGGTTCTATCCCCATTCTCAGTTAGTAAGTTCGTGTGACTTCGAACGGGGTCTTTTGTGTGGAAGCCTGCTTCTTAGAATTATAACTAAATTGAGCGATCGGAAGCCAGTCTGACCACTCTTTTTGCTTCTGGTGGCAGAACGTTCGGAGATACTGCTAGAGGTCTCTGATCATGCATTCTGTTTGCCCATCCGTTTGCGGGTGAGATGTTGTGGATAATTTAGGTTGGATTCCAAGGCGTGCGCAGAGATCCTTCATCACTTGTGATGCGAACTGCAGTCTGCGATCGGAAACGATCGAGCGTGGGATGCCGTGATTGGTCCACACGTGAGTTAAATAGAGCCGGGCTGTGTCTAGCACAGTAGCCGACTTCGTACAGGGGATGAATTCAACTTCCTTGCTAAATTGATCAACAACTACTAGGACTGAGTCGAATTCGTTAGATAGGGGCAGATCTGTGATGAAATCTGCCGAAACGTCTACCCAAGGGAGATTGGGGATCTCCAAGGGTTCGAGCTTGCTGGCTGGCGGCTTATTGCCCGTCTTTACTTGTTGGCATACATCGCATCTAGCGACATATTCTTTTACATAGGTGACCATTCCTGGCCACTCGTAGTGCCTTCTCAAAAGGGCTGTGGTTTTTTCTATGCCGGGGTGTCCAGCCATAGGGGTATCGTGACAGCTGGTCACTACGTCCCTTCTTAGATCTTCATCTGATGGGACAAAGATTCTGTTTTTGAGTTGTAGAATCGGGCGCTCCTGATCTTCTGTATAGCCCTGTTCATAGAGCTTCTGTACTTTGCTCTCTTTGAGGAGGAGCGTCCTGTCTTGGATTCTTTGTAATAATTTATCGCCTTCATCTTGGACCAGAATGGTAGATCTGATCCACTCTGGCGGTATCATCAAGACCTGCTTGTTGTCATCTTCAATGCCTTCCGTGTGATCTTCTCTTCGCGATAAGGCATCGGCTTTTTCCATGGTTGAACCTGCCTTGTGGCACCACACATGGTTGAACCTAGATAGATATTGGGCCCACCGGGCCTGTCTTCGATTCAGATCTTGACGGACCATGAATCATTGGAGATTTTGATGATCATTCCAGATCTCGAACTGGTTTCGTGTTCCTTCTAGATAGTGTCTCCACGTTTCTAGGGCTCTTATTACGCTCAGGAGTTCTTTGTCGGCAACCGGGTAGTTGCGTTCCTGATCGTTCATAGAGTGGGAGTAGAAGGCAACTGGATGCCACGCATCCTCTTTTTGGATAGATAAGACTGCACCCATCGCGAAGTCTGATGCATCGCTTTCTAAGCGGAACTGATTATCTAAATCAGGGAAGGCTAGTACGGGTGCAGTTGTGAATGTTCTTTTGAGCGTGTCAAACGCTTCTTGTTGCTTTGTTCCCCACATAAACGGGGTATCTTTCTTTGTTAGGTCATTCAATGGCCTTGCTATTGAAGCATAGTTGGATATGAAGTGCCGATAGAAGTTTGCCAGTCCCAAGAAGCTTCGTACTCCTCGGAGATTCTTCGGTTCGGGCCATTCCAACACTGCTTTTACTTTGGCTTCGTCCATGTGAATACCATCTTTTCCGACCATCATGCCTAGGAATTCTACTTCTGTAGCATAGAACGTGCATTTTTCTGGTTTGATGAAGAGGTCATTCTCTTCGAGGCGAGCTAGCACCTTCTTTACGATGACTTTGTGCTCGGCTAGCGAGTCGGTTTTTGTAAATATCATTAGATCGTCGATGTAGACTACGACGCAGTCGTCCATGTCGGCGAAGAGTTTGTTCATCATAGCTTGGAATGTTGCTGGGGAGTTGCATAACCCGAAGTACATCACTAAGGGTTCGTAGGTGCCTCTGAAGCATACGAAGAGTGCTTTCCATTTGTCACCATCTTTGATGCGTACGTTATTGTATCCCCAGCGAAGATCCATTTTTGTAAACAGTTTTGCCCCTTTTAGCTTATCTACGAGCTGCCCGATCAACAGGAGCGGGTAGTTGTTCTTGATCGTGTGCTCATTTAGGTATCAGTAATCCTGTACCATCCTTTTTCGGCCGTCTTTCTTCGGCACGAAGAACACTGGCGATGTCTGAGGGGACTTTGATGGGCGAATGTAGCCTTTACATAGTTGGTCATCTATAAAGGCCAAGACTTCCTCTTGTTCGGTGACAGAGAGGGGAATGATCCTTCCTTTCTTAGGTTGGAACGTGTCTTTTAGGTCTACAGCATGATCCCAAGGTTTTCTAATCAGCATTCTTTCCAATTCTTTTTTTGAGAAGACTTTCAGCCATTTGTGGTAGGCTTTCAGTACCATCTCCTCTAAGGACTTCTTTTCGGGTGTAGGCAGGATGTCTAGTGCTGCTCGTATGTGGTAAGCTTTCCAGGCTGCTTCCTGTTCATCAGCTTCTTCTTCTTCTGTTATGCACACGCGTCTAGCGTGCTTCTGCTTTCGGCATGAGGGGGGACACAGTGTCATTTCTACGGTTCCTTTTTGCCAATCTATCATGGGGTTGTGGCGATGGAGCCACGTATAGCCTAGTACCAAGGGGATGTTCCCTAAGGTGGTTACTTCAGCCGTCATTGTTTCTGTATGTCCTTGGAAATCAATTACTATCTCCACCGAGTGTGTGATGTTTCCTGCGGAGTTCTTCGTTCCATCTATGTTGAATACAGGGATTGGGCGTGGGAGTCTTTTCTTTGGTAGGTTGTGTTTTTCTACCCACGCTTGATCTATGAACACTTGGTTCGCGCCACTGTCTAGCAGGGCTTGTACCATGTGAAGATCTTTTAGGTTTTCTCCGATTTGGACTGGGAGTTTTATCTCTCTTTTGGGTTGAAGAGACCTGATCATGAGGCTGTCTAGACCTCCCTCTTTCTCTTGTTCTGCAAACATTGCAGCCAGAACTCGCATGTCAATGCCTTCTGGTGTGGCCACTACCTCTAGGATAGGCAGGGGCTCGTCTTCGTCTAGAGGTTCAAATCCCTCTTTTAGAAGATTGATGTGACGGCTTTCAGTTAACCGCCTTCCTTTACCACTTTCCTTTGTGGGCTCCTCAGATGGTTTTTGTTTTTGTTTCTAGCGGCTTGAGCTCCTAGCTCGATCAAGCCGCTTTCCCTTTTCCCTTGCCCTTTGAAGTGGGCACGGATTTGGGCATAGGACATCCCTTTTAGGTCATCCAGTGACCCATCTTCTTTTTCTCCAGTTTTCCCCATTTCTTCCCACGAGGTGGTGCCGGTTTCTTCTTCGTTGGCCACCCGGGCCTGTCGCGCTCCTTTTGAGCAGGTTGGCTTGTGGTTTCCTTGCCATTTGCATTCGTCGCATTTGGGCTTAGGATTCTGGCAGTCTTTTGCCATATGCCTGTTCTTTCCACAGGCAAAGCATTTCCCTCCACTGCCCGAGGAGGTGGCGTTGACCTTCCTGTCTCCGCCCTTCTTTTCCTTTTTATCCCCAAACTGTGTGAATGGGGTTTGTGAGGACATCCGATATGCCTCTTGATTGCTTCCGATTTCTTGAATCGTCCACATCATGGTGGTGAGATCTTGTCCACGGCATCCAGTCCGGAACATCTCCTTTTTGATTTCCTCTGAAACATTTTGTTCCAGAAGGTATACGGCATGCCTTGCGTCACACCCTGATTGCCAGGCCAAGGTGCGGAACTTTGCGAGAAATGTGTATATGTCCTCTTTTCCTTGTTTGTATTTATTGAGCTGTATCATAGCCCAATCTCGTTGCAGGACCAGCCTGAATAGAGTCTCGATGTTGGAACAAAGTTTGTCCCAGATTACAAGCTCTGATTCCCTGCGTGCGAGTTTGTTCAACTCCATCTCCGCGAAGTAGCTTCCTTTTACTCCCTTAAGGCGGGAGAGAACCGCATATGCCCTGTTCGGGCCGTGTGCCAAGTACAACCCAGGGTTGTTGGTGTTCTTGACGGAGAACTGGCGGGGGTTGGCTTCGAGCCATGACCTCATCTTGGTCCACCATTCCTCGAACTTTGCTTTTGACCCGTCATATGGACTGGGGTCGGCGAAGATTTCTACCCGATTGCTGCCTGCAACTTCAGGGAGAGTGGTATCTCCACCTTGTGATGGCATTCCTGCCCAGTTTCGGAGTCCCATGAACTCCCTTACACGTTGGTCCGCTTCTTCCACGGCCTCCGTGGCATCTTTTACTTTTTCGGCTAGAGATGCGGCTAGCCTTTCTGCGTTATCCCTGTCAGTACGCAGTCGCATGATTTCGGCATTTAGCGATGCCATCGCATTTTCTATTTCACCAATGGCGATTGTCCCGTCCGTGTTAAGGAAGGCGTAGGACATCTTTCTTCTTCTGGCTGTTCTAGGAGTTTCCTAAGTTCTGCCAGTCGTCTTTTGTAGAGTCTGAGTTCTTTTCTTTCCCGGGACTCTATCTCTGCCTCGTCGGCCTTGTATTCTTGCCGGAGGTTGTCATACATTGTTTTCCTTTTCAAAAGGAACGGATAGGGGGAGAGGGAAAATGCTGACAGTTTTTATTAATAGTAATCGACAAATGAGAAGGGGGAGGTCGTAGGTAACCTGCGTTCGACCTTTCTAAGGTGATTGTGGGGGGAGAGGTATGGGGTTATGTAATAAGGCCCGTTGCGGAGCCTGGGGTGATCGAGTCTCTCTTTTCTCAGATCTGCCTTGTAAACCCGACGCGGGCGTGGTATAACCGGCGCGGGGGTGTGGAACCTCGGCTTCTTGACGGTTCTCACTCGTGGCTGCACTTCCCAGTGTGCGACTTCTTCTTCTATCAGCTGAGCGGCTACCTCCACTCTGATGAGCTCCCTTACAATCTCCGCAGTGTCTACTCCTCGCGGGATGAGGGTGTCATTGGGGTCTGCATCCCCGAACTCGCTCCTCGCTGGGATACTTCTAATATCGAATGAGGGACTCTTCCCGAAGATGATCCTCGCTACCCTCTTAGCTGCTACCTCATCTGGGATGACCCTGGTCTCCCTGTCTCCAAGAGTCTCTTCTTCTTCTTTGACCTTTACTACCACCGGTTGATCTTCTCCTCTTCTTGCGGCGCCCTCAGAAGGGTGGCCGAGACGCTGTACTGCTGGGGATAGGGACACTACTTCTATTAGTCCTCTATGCGATACAGTGTAGTCAAATAATCGTTTACTTGTGAGGAGGGGGGGAGTTTACTACTGGTCTTGAGTAGTAATTGTTCGCAAGGGAGACAGCGCTGTCGACCTTGATGGATCTTAAGAGTAGTGATACAACTCCGAATACGATAGGATAAAGAGAAGTAGCTTGCAAGACTGGATAAGCCTTGTCGTAGGAGGATTGGACTCGAGGTTTGATCCAAATAACCAAGACTTTTAAGATGGGGATTCCACCTTAGAGCTTGGGGTTTATATAGTGTCTAACTATTATATGTACATGTCATAACAGGAAATCGTACGATGATAGGAATGAATTACATGATTGGCTGATAAGCCAGAGCATATCCTATTGGTGGATAAGGTAGGCATGAGGTATGATGTCATAGATAAGAGATAAGGAGTCTAGAGCATACATCATAGCACGTGACTGGTCACGTGACGAGTCTAGGCATAGATCACATGATGGAAGGTCACGTGATTGAGAATGAGAAAATGTCTAAGTCATAATTGTCAGTGATGGGAACATATTTCCTAACGCATAAGGTCAAGAGTTCGAATCAAGTGAAAAGCATACAATAAAATATAGTGTTCGTAACAGCTGCTGCTTTAGATTCGTAAGAGTAGGCAGTAGGGGATGTCTTTGGTTTTGGTGGCTCAGGAACAGGCATGGCCATGGTTGGGGCTTTGGATGTTTTGGGGCACAGATCTGCCACCTTTGCCTTGGAACGTGTAATAGCGAATGTGTCAGTTTCATCATCACCAGAGATGGGCTCAATAACAGCAGTGGTGTCGCGGCTGGCAATGGGTTCGCAGTTCATGGCATAGATTTCCTCCTCCTCTGACTGAACAAAGATGTTGGTAGACCATACCGTGTGTGGTGGTATATCGTGTTGGAATTCTGTCATGGTTGGACTAGAGTGATTGGTTTGTGGGGTGTGCATGTAGTGTTCATCGATTGTATCTTTGAACAGCCCTGTGGTGGGATGATGATGTAGCTGGGCACCATTCGGCATATTTAGGTAGTGATTCATGCAGACAATCCAGCCTTTGCGAATGTATTCATCAACAATTGTGCACTTGCGGAGGGTATGTGCTGCGCCACACATATAGCAGGTGGGCGGTCCGAGATTGGCTGTGTATGCGTGTCTAGGGGGCACAGGAGTGGTTGCATAGGCAACAGATGTCGCATGTCGGGGTGTGCAGGCTGGGGCAGGCCATGCGTGAATTGCATTTGGCACAACGCATGTGAGCTGAGTGTAATAGGCAGCATATGATGGATCTGTAATTTGGAGGGAATGAAGCTGGCGCGCAAGGCGGCCAACCTCATCAACCTCCTGTGATGTCCTGGGTTCCTTGAATGTGACCTTCTTTGTGGCGACCTCGCATGGCATGGTCTTTCGACATGGTGGATCTTCATCATCATCATTTTCGTCCTCTTCTTCTGACGACTCCTGCTTGACCTCTCGCATTCTTCTTTGGTGGTGTGGCTGTTCGTCTTCGTCATCCTCTGAATAAACTTTCTTTCACACTGATTTGTGAGTATTCTTCTTGTGATGTGGGGGGTCATCATCTCCACCGGCATTGTCATCAGAGTCCGAGTCTGCTCTACCCTTATGGCGGAGTCTTTTTTCCTTGAGCGACCATATGCATGTGGTGACACAATGAGCCTTGGCATCAAACATGTCTGGTTTAAGGGCGAGTTTGGCTGTTGCAACTGCCTTCTTGTAGTCGGGGGGCTCAAATGAGGAGTGGGCATTGAAACACTCAAAAACCCAATAGCCTTGCGACTAGAGGACTCTTGGCTCAGAGGGTAGTGGGATGAGGGGGAAAACTCGAGGACAACTAAACTGGGGATCCAGTCTAGCGTCCTGAGGGTTTATATACTACCTACACTGTATGTACATGTTTGTGTAAATCCCATAAAGAGATATCGTATGATGATAAGCATGAATTACATGATTGGACGATATCATGGATCATATCCTATTGGATGATAAGTGCATGATGTCATAGATAAGAGATAAGGGTCTAGCCCTCATGTGTAAGCATAATTGTGTAAAGAGAGTCATGTGAGAAGTCACGTGACAAGGGTCACATGATATGGAAAGTGAACATATGACAAGTCCATTCGTCTTGTGGTGGGAAGACATTCCCTTAAATAGAGAGTCTAGAGTTCAAATCAAGTTGGAGTAAAATGATAAAAGCATAGGAAAAGAGCGTTTGTAACAGGCATTGGGGTCTTGTATTCTGAGACGAAGGTCGATGGCATGGCGAATTGACAATAGAAGGCCATCCCAGAAGTACTGGTCACGGTCCTCGTCACTGAGTTTTTTGTTTGCAACGAGCCATTCGGCGACGTAGGAAAACTTCCTGTAGTACTTCATAATGTCTTCATACGTGCCAATGTCATCATTGGATGGGTTTGATACAACACATTCAAGGTCACGTAGCGTATAGCAAACTCCCTTTTCAGCGCCAGGATAGCTTGCGAGAATCTCTTTTCAGAATTCAGCATATGCACCCTTGGCATAGCTGGGCTGCATGGTCCAGAATTGCTTCGTCTGGCGATCCACATAGCGTACGAGCACCTTACATTTCTCTGAATCCGAGAGGCCAGCGGCCTTAGCAAGGTCTTCGAAGTATTCGAGGAACTCGAGTAGTTCCATTGTTTTGCCATCAAATGGAGGTGCGCGATTGGATAATGGAGCAGGCATGGGTATGTGGTTGTTGGAGGGCATATTGGTTGGGTGTTGATTGAATAGATTGGGTGGAGTGATTGCAGCAGAACGTGCGGCGAGATGTGCAGCAGATTGTGTGGGCAGTGCTATGGGCAGTCTAATGGGAGTGGTGGTGTATGGTGCGGATGCGGATGGTGTAGCAGTGGATTCAGTCGATGTTGGCATGTATTCGGCGGCATGAAACTGGCGAGTCAGTGAACGGGAATGGCGAGGCGGCGTGATTGGGCTAGTGGTTGAGAATGAGGCAGGATGTAATGTATGCTGCGGAAATACTTGGGATAGTGTTGACAGCGCACTAAAGTCGGTCTGTTCGGGAAAGGGAATGAGACTTGAGAGGGACGATTCAGACATGGGTTCTGATATCTGTAGGACGGGGAGGGGCGTGCGATCGTTCGATGACAGATCAGCGGTAATTGACTCCGGTGGGGCAGGGCAGTTGGGGTTGTGGAACACTTCGAGATAAGTGTCGAACTCACGAGATTCCCGGCGTAGCGCTGCTCGCATACGTCCTGCGATAGAGGCATTGGACGACGAGGGGTGAAGCCTGGGGTTTCGGGGTGGAATGGACGTGTTCTGGTGTTGGAAGGGGCGAGATGAGGTAGGTGGTGGTGTAATGGTGGTGATGGGGGATCAAGAGGAGTTGGTTTTTAAGCCAATCCCCTCACGGTGGGCTCCAAGTGTAGTAGGCAGTCTGGTGTTGCGCACAGATCACGAACCGGTAAGCAAGTTCAAAGGGGATGGGTTAAAGGTGAGGGGAGAGAGTGTTGGGGGAAAGGAATGCGTTAAGATGGACTGGAACGGCATGATCAGACTGACGATGGGATCGATGAGACGGAGAGCTAGGTACTTTATTGCATGCCGATCGAGGTCGTCGATCATGCTTTAAATACATGAGTTCGAGGCTATGAATACTGAACTAAAGGGGAAAGTCATAGGAAATCGGAATCGTACCAAGGCCGGTTTGTGTACAGGGAATGATGAGTGGCATAAGAGAAAGGACGGAAC
>JBBPST010000255.1:1455-16166 GCA_038093715.1 Austroboletus cf. mucosus | reverse complement strand
CCCCCACCCCACCCACCATGATAACCCCTGCTCCCAGAGAGCTTTGCCTTGGAGCATCTGATGACTTAGATAGCTCCTATAATAAACCCATGTCCTGGATTTACTTCCAAGGAGCAATCTGGCCTTTTCAAAGCTGTTGGAGATTGTTTTTCCAGGCTTTCATCTACCAATATTTGCCATGCCCAGCATCTTATTACCTTTGGAAAGGCCGAAAATGTTAAACAGCTGATTCAGGCAGCTGGAGTCCGATGTCAAAGACAAGCAGCAGTGGGGTCGTCCTGGAGTGCTCAAATATGGACTCGTTGGTCTGGAGTGATGTTGAGCATCAACTCGCCTGCAGCCCAGTCTTGTTTGACATCTCAGGCTTCTTGTTCTTTGTCCCCAGAGCTGGGGTGCTTTTCCTTAGCATCAACGAGGCGCCAGAGGCCTTTGGAGCACAATAGAGCCTTCATCTCCTCGCTTCAGGTGGTGTAGCTGCTGCCATTTAGAGGCAAAATGCAATTGGTTGTGTTGTTCTGAAGCCATTTGGGTGGAATGGGGGAAAATGGGGTGATTTCTGATGAATGTAGTGGAGTTGGGAATGGTGAAAATAAACCGCGCAGGTAGCGATTAAGGGTAGTAAAAAGAGCGCTGTTAAAGCGTGGGGCTCATAACCTGTTAAACAGTTGATTCAGGCAGCTGGAGTCTGATGTCAAAGACTATAATTGTGGGTGTAGAGTAGCTAAACATACCTGGAGTCCGATGTCAAAGACTAAAGAAGGAAGACATTGAACTCTGCAGGTTACAGATGTGAGTAACACAACAACATTAAACAACAACAATATGTGCCACATTGTCAGTCACAACCTGACTGACTCCAGAGTATAAAGGGGAGCAATCACATCACTAACAGAAAATACTATCCAAGTGACCAGATCACTTGCCAATATCATTAACAAACCCATCTCTGCCAGTATCATCTACTCCACTTGAAGAAAGCTGGTATGAAAGCTGTGGTCAAGTTCAAATACTCTATTTTCTCTATTAAACATTGTAAAGCTTATTTGGATTTTGCCTATGCTTACAAGGACTGGGCTATAGAGGACTGGAAAAAGGTCATATGATCTGATGACACCAAAGTCAATTGCCTAGGATTAGATGATCACAAATAGGCATGGAAAAGGGCAGATGAGGCGCTTATTAATAGGCTGGTGCAGAGAATAGTGTTACAATTTTCACTTCCTTGCACAACTATGTGTCCTATTCTGATATAATCTTTGCCTCCTTTGAGGATGATTCCATTTACTCTTTCTCTGCCTCATTCTGATATCTTTTGATGATCATTCCTTTTATAACTTTCCTGATTATCAGTGCGCAGTAGAACTGCACTTGTTACATTGCCTTTTTGATTATCATTGCACAGCTAGATCTGTGCACCATAGCCTTTCTGATAAACATTGTCCTCCACAGCCCATCTCTCTTTCAGGGTGAGTGTTCCTATGACCACAGCCTCTGTAGTCAGTATATATATTTCCCAGTGTCATGTATAATATTTTCCCGGCTAGATTTACACAATTCATGTAGTGCCTGCATCCAAACCTGAGTGCACTGCCTCTTGTTTGAGACCCACATATCCATTGGACTTAGTGTCACCATAGAGAACACTCTATAGCTATCAGGAAGGACTACACACTATGTGTTCTGTCCTAAGTTGTGTGCAATAACCAAAAGCATAACAAATAGGGTGTTTGAACTTAACCATAGCTTTCATACCAGTTTTCTTCAAGTAGAGGCAGACAGTACTGGCAGAGAGGGGGTTGGTTGATAATCCTGGCAAGTGATCCAGTCACTTGGACAGTGTTTTCAGCCTTTTCAAAAGTAATAGAATGCTGGGCATAGCAAATATTGATAGGTAAAAGCCTGGAAAAACAACCTCCACTAGCTTTGGAAAGCCCAGAGTGTTCCTTGGAACAAAGTTTGGATATGGCAGAAGAGTTAATACCAATTTGCTTGGAAATGGCTTTATTAGAATGGCCAGAATCAAGCAAAAAGAGAATGATTTTTATTGAGAAAGAGAAAGAGATCTGACCATGATGGTGGCTGAGAATCAAGGAGTGTGGGAACTTTTTAAAATTCAGACATATTGTTTATATCTGTATCTTTCTTTGTAGTACCAAACAATGGCAATTATTGTGTGATTTGACAAAGATCTGGGCCATCAGCTTAAAAGCTTAAAAATCCTTTTCATGATATTGCTGTTTTATATTGACTATATCTTCATAGCATGTAAACCAAATTACATGACTTAGGGAGAAATGTAGTAGCCAAGAGTATGTACTACATATGTATGACTTCATCAAAGCTAAGCAAGATTCCCACAGTGTTTGGCAGTATGCTTCATACACTGCCATTAGAGTCAGTATGGCATTCCCACTCCTCTGATGAAGAGGATCTTTGGGATGGACACTCCCCCCCACCACCATCTTGGTATGGTACAACAAGGCCATGCACTTCCAAATCCAATAGGAGTGAGCACAAGCTATCATATCCCAAAGAAAATTCACCTCCTACCACTCTCTTATCTCTACCCCTTAGGGACCCTAATGCTATGGACATTGATGCCATCTGTGTCAGAAAACTCATCCCGGAAGAGCAAGATTGCTGCTTCCAAGAAGAACAATGCCTCCACTGTTGTTAGAAAGGGTATAATTGATACGACTCCTAATATGATAAGGAATTGAAGTAGCTTTAGTGAGTTGGAAAAGCTTGTCTTTAGAAGGAGGATTGGAAGAGGTGATTCAAATGATCAAGTCTCTTAAGATGGGGATTCCACCTTAGAGCTTGGTGTTTATATAGTGTTTGACTATTGTATGTACATGTTTGGTAAAATACAAGAAAGGGGATCATGTGGAAATTACATGATTGGCTGGTAGGCCAGAACATATCCTATTGGATGATAAGAAAGGCATGAGGTATGATGTCATAGATAAGAGATAAGAATTTAGACTATACATCATGACATGTGACTGGTCACATGACGAGTCTAGGCATAGGTCACATGATTGGTCATGTGACTGGTCATGTGACCTGGAGAAAGGAAAAGTGTTTAAGTCATAAAATGTCAGTGATAAGAACATATTTCCTAATTTATGAGGTTGAGTGTTTGAATCAAGTTTAACACATGTAATAAAATATAGCATTCATAACAACAATGGCAAAAAGTGTCCTCCTGCTTCAAATCCACCATGTCTTGGATAGAAGAGATTCCTGATAACAACATCATTGTCGACTGTATCACACACATAGATTTTTAAAAAGGGAACCTCTCTCAATATAAGATTCCCCTTCTCAGCATAGAAAACCTGTACTTATATCTACCTTGCCTGAAACAATGCAAATCCCCATTCAAATCATTGTTCCCTAGCATATGCTAAAAGTTGTTGACACCCCAGTCCTGATTGATTCAGGTGCCAACATCTCCTACATTGACTGGGGCTTTGTGTGAAAGCATAAGCTCCCCACCACTTGCCTTCCCTGCCCCTTTAATATTTGAAACATTAACCAAGAACCCATCATCTCCAAAGGAGTCCACTTTACTGTGGAACTTTTTGTCCACATCAAAGGCCTTGCCCACAAGATCATCTTTTATATCATGAATTGCAGACATCATGGGCCTTTCCTGGCTCAAAACCCACAACCCCACCATTAACTGGTCCAAATAGACCATCTCCCTCTCCAAAATGACAGACCAGTCAAAGAAAAACTTTTCTTCTTCTTCTCTGACCTCCTATACCATGAAGAGTACTTCAAACATATCTTCAACCCCTCTCTCCCCTCCCTTGGGGAGTTTCACATCAACACTGTTGAGTCTGATCACCTCTTTGAATACTTGAACTATGAGACAGAACTCAAATTCTTTGTCCAAGTGATAGATAATCATATCATCAATCAGATTATCTGCTGTGAATCCTGCTTCGTCAAATCAAATGACTCTTGGATGCTCAAAATCACCACCACCACTGAATTGGCTGCTGCTGCTGAAAAAGCTAAGCCAAAGATCACACTTTTTCCAAATTCACAGACTATACCTCAGTCTTCTCTAAAGAGGCCATAGATTATATCCCTTTCTCTTACTCTTATGATCATGAGATCAACCTTGATGAATCCTTCATTCCAAAGATTGGAAACATCTACCTCCTCTCTCCTGACAAATGCCTGGTGACTGAAACATTCATTGATGAAAACCTTGCTTCTGGCAAAATCTGCCCCCTTTAACTCCCCCCAAGCCTCCTCCTTCTTCATCAAAAAGAAGGATGGAGGACTCCATCCTTGTCAGGACTACTGCTGCATCATTCATGACACATACTCCCTTCCCCTCATCTCTGACATTATCAACAAGCTTTGTGATGCAAAGTACTTTACCAACTTCAATATTTGATAGAAATATAATAATATTTGCATCAAAGACAGCCACCAGTAGAAAGCTGCCTTTGTCACCTACAAGGGGTTATATAAGTCAACCATCATGTTCTTCGGTCTCACCAACTCCCCAGCCACCTTTCAATAGCTTATGAATGACTTGTTCCGAGATCTGATTGCTGAAGGATGGCTTGTCATCTACCCCTACCAAGAAACTTCATATTGAACACACCAAACACATTCTCCAGTGCATGAGAGAACTCAACCTCCACCTCAAACACAAGAAGTGTCACTTTGGAAACTCCAAAGTTGACTACCTTAGCATGATCTTTAACCTGGTCAGCTTGCCATGGACCTGATCAAGCTGAAAGACATTGTCTCCTGGCCCACCCCCTCCAAACTCAAGGATGTTCAATTATTCTTGGGTTTTGCCATCTTCTATCACCAGTTCATTCTCAACTACTCCTCCATTGCTTACCCCCTCATCAATCTCACCAAGAAATCCTCTCCTTGGGAATGGTCCCCTTTTTGTGCTGGTGCCTTTATGTGCCTCAAAGACATTTTCCTCTCTGTCCCTGTCCTCCAACTCCCTAACCTGGCAAAACCCTTTGCCATCTCCACTGATGCCTCCAAGTATTCCACTGAAGATGTCCTCCTTCAAACAGACACCAATAGGGATTGGCACCCCTACTCCTACCTCCTCCAACCATTCTCCCCAGCTGAATGAAACTACAACATCTATGACTGGGAACTCCTCACCATCATCCATGCATTGAAGGCTTGGCACCACTATTTGCATGAGTCCTCTCACAAGGTTCAAGTCTTTACTGATCATAAGAACCTCACCTATTTCCACTTTAAAGACAGAAAGGTGAGTGAGTTGACTTGGTACCAGGTATCCTGATAGTTCTGACCACCCTATAGTGTCCGGGTTTGTGTGGGGAGTGAATAGGTTCACCCCAGAGAGACACTAGATGCAAAGGAATGAGACCAAGGCAAAGTCATTAGGTGCACCAATGGACTATCAGAAGTCCGGAGTTCTGAGTGTCAGTAGTCCAGAAGTCTGGAGTTGTTGGTATAGAGTGTGAGTTCATGAGTAGTGGTAGAAACTGGTGGTTCAGTCTTGTAGACAGTAAAACAGTGAGATGGTGATGATATGAGCCAAATGGTAGCTGTTATTTCCATATGACAAGTACAAATTATATAGTCCAAGTATGCCTGGACTCTATGTACCTGACCAATCAAGGAATCATTGGAAATAACTAGGAAAGAAAGAAAGAAAGAGACCGATGTGAGTGAATATAAGAGACCACCTAGTTTTCATAAGTCTGAAACAAGTCCAGGGTAAGTCTGGTGCAAGTCCAGTGTAAGTCTGGTGTGAGACTGGTGTTAGACTGGTGTATGTAAGACCTGTGTAAGTCTGGAATAAGACCAGAATAAGCCTGAAATAAGCCTGGTGTAATTGTGGTCTGCACCAACAACAATAACTTTCACAATTGATAAAGAAAGGATGAATAAAAGAAAGATTCAAGTAAAAGGACTGATAATGAAGGGATATACATACAGTGAGGTGCAAAACCATTGCAATATTTAACCAAAATGCAGTGCATGAAGTGCACTGCACACATCTGTGGGAATTTGGCTTTGCTTTGGTGGTAACAAACAGCATATGGACCCTTGGCTACATATTCACTCCCTGGGTCATGTGATTTGGCTCAGTGGCTGTGGAGATATGGCCATTTCAATACAGCAATACCATTGCAACAGTTTTGCACCTTTTATATTGACTGGGTATTTAGTACTTGGTATGATCTCCTTTTGCCTTTATCACTGCCTCAACCCTCCTAGGCATGCTTTCAATCAACTTTGATACTCCTTCACTGGTATCCCCTCCTATTCCTCCTGCACTCTCTCCCATAATTCATGCATTCCCTTAAAAGAGTGTTCATGGTTAGCCATTCTCCTCTTGAGATAACCTCAGAGATGTTCAATGGGGTTGAGGTCAGGAGACCGTGCAGGCCATACCATAGTTCCAAAATCTTGCTCCCCAAGCCATTCCTTCATCCTTTTGCAAGTATGCTTGGGATTATTGTCCTGTTGAAAGATAATGCCAGAAGGATGGAAATCATAAAACTGCAGAGTATTCGGCAGTTTATTCTTCAAAATCTGAAGGTAAAGATCCCCATCCATCCTTTGAAGCATAGCCAACTCCCTGCCAAGTCATACATTTCCACATTATCAAAGAACCTCCTCCAAACTTAACTGTTCCATCCACCATCCTATCACTGAGCCTCTCACCTGCCTTTTTCCACACCCATTTGCACCCATTTGATTCTAGGCAATTGATTTTGGTCTCATCTGACCATACTACCTTCTTTCAATCCTCCACAGTCCAATCCTTATAAGCATAAGCATAATCCAAACAAGCCTTGTGATGCTTTGCTGAGAGAAGAGGTCATTTGCACTTGACTACAGCCTTTATCCCAATCTTTTTCAAGTGCCTATGCACTGTGTGTGCAGAGAGGGGTTCATTGACAATATTGGTGAGTGCCCTAGTAACCTGAACTGCATTATCTGCCTTTCCTAAGGAGATAAGAAAATAGCATGTTGCATATTGGTAGAGGAAAGCTTGGAGGGGCAACCACCAGTAGCCTTCTGAAGCTCAGAACGCTCTTTGGAGCGGAGTCTGGATATAGTGGACACATGGAGGCCAGTGGTAGAAGCAATGGAGTGGGCAGATTGACCAGCATCAAGCATAGAAAGGATATGATTTTTCTGAGCAAGAGAGAGGGATATCATAATGATGAAGTTGGAAAGATAGAGGTGTGTGAACTATTTCAAACTCAGACATGATATTTAGATGTATATATTTGTTTGTATGACCAATTATCATATGATTTCAATGAAATTATTAAAAGGTGCAAAACTGTTGTAATGATATTACTGTTTTGAAATGGCCATATCTTTACAGCCACAGAGCCAAATCACATGACCCAGGGAGCGACTATGTAGCCAAGGGTCCATACTCCATTTGTCACCACCAAAGCAAAGCCAAATTCCCACAGGTGTTTGCAGTGCACAAAGTGCACTGCATTTATGTTAAACATTGCAACGGTTTTGCATCTCACTATATTATTGAAGCTCTCAACCTGGAGGATTGTGAAAGGTACCTCACAGATACCAGATACCCAGAACATGCTGTATCTCTAGCTGATGCCCCATTGTATGACAAGTGTCCCCCCCACACTGAGTAGCCATCAACACCCCTATCATTAGGCCCAGGGGACTACTGCTGGAACAGATCTTCAAGGTAGGAAAGCTTCTCTGTTACATTTCATTAAGGACCCTATTTTCTTTTCTCACCTTGTCACTTTGTCATCCTTGATTACTTATTTAGTATAACTCATCTACAGTTGTATTACCAAGATGCTGACACATCTCTTTCATTCTTACTCATTCTTACTCATGCATGCTTATATATCATCTGTAATATGTCCACTTCTTCACAATTCCATTACATTCTATTGCTAACATATCTTTTTCAACTTAACCTACCCTTAACCTATTCTGTCTCCTATATAAACCCTAGATACCTTCAATGTACTTTTTAACTTTGACCTCCACAATCTACCTCCTACATCAATTGTCCTTGGTCCCTCAGTTCTCATCCTATTGTTGAGTGGGTGCTTCCTCAATTCCCTTGAATCAACAGGCATCTTGTGTTGCTCTTTATGACTGTCAGTGAGAGTCCCTCCAGGATCCCTGACTTACCCTTGAATGACATTGAGTGTCCATACAGAACCATGTCACCTCCTTGAACCTATGAGAGTCCACACAGATCTGTAGTCCCCTTGAACTCTTAAACCACCTTTGCAGCTACACTTGACCTTACCCAGGCCAAGCATAACAAAAGATCAAAGTTACTCTTGATTGGCTACCATCACATATTGCCACCATTTTACACAAATACCTCCAGAACTCTTGCCCTTGTATCAATAACTGATCATACAGGGAACCATCACCTGAACCCACTAACATCTTTGACTCAGAAGAACACCCTGCCACTGATTCTCTCGATGAGGATATCCAGATCCCTAATTTCTCTGATGACCTTGACCTTGCTCATCAGCTATCACATAGCCTAAGCATTTCCAGACCCCCAACCCCACTGACCCCACCCACCATTACTCGACCCCAACCCCCATTTGGGTTTCCACCAACTATGTCTGGAAGTACCACCACCAAGCTCACTAAGCTCAGAATCACCTCCCCTTCTGCCTTTGATGGATTGTTCTCAAAAGCCAAGACATGGCTTGAGACAGTTCAAACTTACTTGATTATCAATGAACATATCTACACCACCGATGCAAAAAAAGTTATCTTTGCCCTCTCCTTTAAGACAAAAGACTCTGCACAGTCCTGGGCTGCCCTCAATCACAACAAGTATCTCTTAACCTCTCCCCCTACCTTTGAGATGATAGAGAATTTCATTAAGGTGTTCAATGCCAACTTTGAACATCAGGAAGTGTGGAATAATGCTATTATCTGGTTTCAAATCCACTAGGCTTTCAAGGAAGCAAAGGAAACTTGGGAAGTGGCTCTCCTCAGGTACAACTTTGAGTTTTAGAACAACATTGTTTTGTCTGCCATCACTGATGAACAAGTCCTGATCTCATGCTATCGAGCAGGCCTCCCCACTTGTCTCATGGATGACACCTCCTCCCCTACTGACACTTTACCACCTCAAATATGTCCAAGGAGTGTGACCCCAATGCTATGGATGTGGACTCCATCTCCTGTTCCTCTCGACTCACCGATGAAGAGCGTGAATGCTGCTTCAAAGAAGGACACCATACCAACTCATGTCTAACCTTCTTGACCACCCAACCCAAGAAACAGATGAAAGTCCAGGAGGTCACCAAAGACAAAGAAGATAATCTAAAAGTCAACCAGGTCAATTTCTCAAAGAATTTTTGAAACGAAGCCCTCAATTGATGTAAGAAGCTTTTAGACAATGTGCTGCTGTAACTGTACCTACCATTTCCAATATAATTCTGATTCCTCTTCAACTCATTGTTCCTTTGTACACATTGAAAACTGTCGACACTACTGCTCTCATTAATAGTGGAGCAGATGTTTCCTGCATAGACTGGGCTTTTGTTAAAAAGCACCAACTCCCCACCACCCAACTCTCCTCTCCTCTCTGAATCACCAACATCAATAAACAACTCACCACCAAAGGAGGCATTCATTTCACCTCTGAGCTCTTTATCTCTGTTCAATGCCTTGCTTATAAAATCACCCACTATGTGATGGACTATGGCCATCAGAATGTCATTCTGGGTCTCCCCTGGCTCAAGGATGTCAACCCCTCCATCAACTGGTCTGTTCAAATCATTTCCATCGAGGAGTCCACCAATCAATCCAAAGAGCTCAACTCTCTCCATAACAAAGATTTCTGACATTTCAAGACTTGTTTCCAACAATACTGACCCTCCCCGCAACCTCTATGACATATCAATGTTGACTCTGTCTGTAACACTCAACTCTACGAGTATCTTGACTATGAATCAGAACAAGACTATCTGATTCATGCCATCAACAATCAAAAACTCCATCACCATATCATGCAGATTGAATCTCGATATATTTCCTTGGGTGACTCTTGAATCACCAAACTCACCACTGCCACAGAACTTGCCAAACCCAAGACCACTCTACTCCCAGAGTACTCTGACTATGCTTTCGTCTTCTCCAAAAAAGCTACTGAACACATACCCCCCTCTCGACCCTATAACAATGAAATCAATCTAGACAACTCATTCTCCCTGAAAGTCAGAAAGATTTACCCCCTCTCCCCAGATGAGAGAACTGCTACTGAGATGTTCCTTGATGAAAACCTCAAAAGTGGAAAGATCCACCCTTCAAACTTCCCCCAAGCCTCCCCCTTCTTCTTTATCAAAAAGAAGGATGGTGGTCTTTATCCATGCCAGGACTACCACTACGTCAATGAACACAATATCTGTGATGTGCATCCTCTTTTCCTCATCTCTGACCTCATTGACAAACTTAAAGATGCCAAACTCTTCACCAAGTTTGATGTCCGATGGAGATACAACAATGTGTGCATCAAAGATGATCACTAATGGAAGGCAGCATTCATCACCCACAAAGGCCTTTTCAAATCAACCATCATGTTCTTTGGTCTCACCAACTCCCCCACCACCTTCTAGTGGTTCATGAACGACTCCTTTCGTGATATGATCACTAAGGGCTGGCTTGTCATCTATATGGATGACCTCCTCATCTTCTCTCCTGATGAGAAGACCCACACTGAACAAATGAAGTGTGTCTTCCAACTGTTAAATCCACATTCTCCAGGTGTCTTCTGGAAAAGTCTGGAGGTCAGAGGAGAAGTTGTGTAGGAATTATTCAACCAGAGGTGCAATGGAGGTAGGTGGTGGATAGGACTTGGTGCAGGACTTATGTGTCGTGCCCTTGCCTAGACTCAGTGTCCTAATTTCGGAGCACAGAACAGAAGTCGACAAAGAGGAGAAAAGAAGCAGAAAGTGGTGAAAGCATATCAAGAGAGGGTAGAATAAAGTTGATATTCATACTAAGGAATACAGAGAGTAGTATGAGGCTTATATACTAAAGTCTGGTGCGATCATCAGAGTATGATCACATAGTAATGAAACAAGTAACTATTAAGTAAGACAAAAATCAAAAAGTGGCAAGAAAACAGACATTGAATCAAATAGTAGTGAGTGAACATCATAAATCAATTAGCACATAAATACGTCAAGTGAAATATCGATTGGAAACATATATCAATGTTATCTGGTGAACATAAAACAGGAATAGAGGTCTGAAGGGGGTGGACAGAAGTCCAACCAGGCAAGGAAGTACCTAAGTCTCAAAACCAAGTGAGTGAATCAGAGATCCCATCGGAGTAGACCAGATATACTCAGAGTCAGGTGGACTACATGATAGGGGTTCAGAAAGGAATGTGACACCAATGAATAAAGGAACTTGACTTTCATCTCAAACTTGAAAAATGCAAATTCACCTCCCCCAAGGTCGAATATTTGGGTATGATTGTCAAACCCAGCCAGCTTGCCATGGACCTTGTCAAATGTGATGGTATCACATCCTGGCCTACCCCCAAAAACTCAAAGATGTCTGATCTTTCTTGGGCTTTGCAAATTTCTACCGATGCTTCATCCCTGATTACTCCCACATTGCCTGATCCCTTATAGATCTCACTAAGAAAACCTCCCCCTGGCAGTGAAGTGACTCTTGTCAAACATCATTTGACAATCTGAAATCACTTTTTCTCTCGAAACCCATCCTATACCTCTCCACCCTGTTCACCATTGCCACAGACACCTCCAACTTTGCCATAGGAGTGATTCTCCTCCAAACTAATATCAATGGTAACTGGCACTCTTGTTCATACCTTTCTAGTCACCAAACAAAACTATGATATCTATGATTGTGAACTACTCACAATCATCCATGCTTTGAAAACCTAGAGATACTCTCTCCATGGCACCTCCCACTTGATTCAGGTCTCCACCAACCATAAAAACCTAACCTACTTCCAGTCAGCTCAAACCCTAAACCACCAACAAGCTCATTGGCTCCTCAACCTTGCCAACTTCAACCTCACCATGGTATATATACCTGGTAAAAATCTTGCAGGCCCCAATGCCCTCTCTCATTGTCCCAACCTTATTCCTTTGGAAGGAAATAATGACAGAGTTGTACTTCTTCCCCCCTCCTTTTTTATTCATTCTATTGATCTCACCCTCCATGACCTCATTGCTTTCCAGTCCAAGAACAACTTAGTTGTCATCAAAATACTTCAATTCTTCGATGGAATGATCCCTCCTGCCTTCTGCTCCCAACTCTCTGACTGGCAGTTTACTGCTGGTGTCCTTACCTATCAGGGACACATTTATGTTCCTGCTGATAATGCCCTTTGACACTCTATTTTCCAACATTGTCATGACCATTCCACTATCAGACACCATGGTTATCTCAAAACCTGCAACTTGTCACAGCTGAGTTTTGGTGGCCTGGCCTGGCTCAATACATGCACAAATATGTTAAAGGTTGTGCCTCTTGTTAACAGAACAAAACCAATACACACACCCCATACCTCTCCTTACTCCTATTCAATCCACCTGCACCTGATCCTTTCAACAGATTTCTTGTAATCTGATCACCAATTTTCTCCCCTCCTTAGGCTTTGATATACTCTTGGTTGTGGTCGACCATGGGCTTACAAAGGGGGTAATTCTTTGTCCCACTAAGAAAACCATTACTGCCAAAGGAGTTGCTGCACTTTTTTTCCACAAAGTCTACCTCCAATTTGGACTCTATGACAAAATCATCTCCAATTGGGGTCCTCAATTCACCTTCTCTTTTGCCAAAGAACTTGGAAAAGCTCTTGGCTACTCCCTGGCCCTCTCCACTGCCTACCATTCACAAACTGACAGTGAAACCGAACATGTGAACCAGGAAGATGAGATTTATCTTCACATCTTCTGCAGAAGCAACCCCACATCTTGGTCTGACCTCATTTCCCATGCAGAATTTGCCCACAACCACCAAATCCACTTTGTCACCAGACAGACTCCATTCTATCTCATGATGGGATATAAACCCTGTGCTTTTCCCCCAATTATTCCTGATTCCAATATCCCTGCTGTGGAGACTGGTGCACTTCTACATGTATATCCTTTCATTATCAGTTCTTTTACTTGAATCTTTCTTTTATTTATATTTTATTTATTATTTATGAAAGTTATTGTTGTTGGTGCAGACCACAGTTACACTGGGCTTATTTTGGGCTTATTCTGGTCTTATTTCGGTCTTACACCAGTTTTACACTGGTCTTACTCCAGACTTGCCCTGGACTTGTTTCAGACTTATGAAAACTGGGTGATTTATTATATTCACTCACATCAGTCACTTTTTTTCTTTTTTTCTTTGTTATTTCCAATGATTCCTTGGTTGGTCAGGTACATAGAGTCCAGGCATACTTGGACTATTTGTCATATGGAAATGACAGCTGCCATTTGGCTCACACTGTCACCATCTGGGACTGTCTCCCTCTACCATTTTACTATCTATAAGACTGAACTGCCAGTCTCTACCACTATTCACAAACTCATGCTCTATACCAACAACTCCGGATTTCTGAACTACCAACACTCAGAACTCCAGACTTCTGAATAGTACATTGGTGTGCCTAACAACTTTGCCCTGGTCTCATCATTTCCTTGCATCTAGAGTCCCTATGGGGCAAACCTATTTGCTCCCCACACAAATCTGGACACTACAGGATGGTCAGGACTATCAGAATACCTGGTACCAAGTCCACTCACCCACCTTTCTGTCTTTAAAACTGGAGCCCACCATGAGGGACTTCAACAAGGGTTTCAAATGAAGTCTTTGGCCAACACCTCACCACCTTGAAATTGAAAATTTACTTGCAGAGTTTCGAACACCAATTCCAACTGGACTTCTATTAATCCATCTGCACCTTCACCACCATCAGCACATATCACTTAGCATCGCTCTCCAGCTCTGCCTTCACCAAAGCTATCTACATTGATGGCTAACTCTATTAAGATGCCACTCCAGAATACTTAAAATGCTCCAAAATTCAATGGCAAAACTCCATCCTTGCTCTCCAGATTCCTGGAAGATGTCAAGGAGCTTGGCACTGCTACTGGCATTACTAAAGCACAGATGATTTGGGCTTCCATATGATATGCAGACCTTGAAGAGTCCGAAGTATAGGAGCTTCTAGATGAAGCCACAGCTGCTCCAGCAAGCTGGGAGGAGTTCACCAAGGCTGTTATGGAGCTCTACCCTGGTTGCAAAGGGATTAACTGATACTGTCACACTGACATCTAGTATCTAGTCCAGAAGTACCAGGCTAAACCAATGTATACCATGGAGGACCTGCGGAAATATTAGCACAAGTTCCAGAAGGTTTTCAAGCCCCTTATCATCAACAAGAAGCTTTGGACCTCAATTGTAATGCACTATTTATATCCAGACTTCTGTCAGACTTGTTCAACATAGTTGTTAATCACAAAAACTACTCATCACCTTGCAGATCCCTATTCTATGAAGGTTATAGTGGAGGCTTCTACCTTTCTGCTCACCGGATCCGCATTCCGGCCCCTAACTACTACAGGTGTTGCCGAGACACCTATTCCCTACTATCTGACCTGGGCATCGCCTATGCTAGCTATTTAGGTCTTATAACCCATTTCAGCACCTGTGTTGACCAG